>ML379241.1:0-52757 GCA_005239525.1 Nicotiana knightiana | reverse complement strand
CAAGGGTCCCCTTTATATATGAGGGGGAATCCCAACATAGTACATGTGTAATTATTACAAAGACAGATGGCTGGTACATCCATTTAATGCCACGGTACGGGTCTGTACTATTTTGCATACTTGGCAAACTTTAACCACGTGCCTTTTGGAAATTTCTCGCCTTTTCATGATGGTCTTCGATTCACGCTGCCTCGGGGTCGAGAATCCTCGACGCGCCCCTTCGATGCCAAAACTTGAACTCTCGAGCCTTCCGAGTGCCGTAATGATCATAAAATCGGTCTCCTCTATTTTAGCCGTATACAATAACCTTAATTAATTGTTACCTTGACACATTAGAATATGTATATAAGGATAAATTTTGAAAAAATAAAATTAATTCTTTCTTAATTATGTAAATGAATATTTATTTTGGACCAAAATAAAAAAATAAAATGATCGCATATTGTGGACATGATAGAGTAATGTTCTAGGGCGGTTTTCTACCTAACAAAAGTCAGAAGAAGGAAGGCCTCGTGCATGTCTTATTGAAATAAGTACTACAATTGTCACATCAATTAGTTACTTAATTAACTAATTAATGAGAATTGTTGGCTCTACACGTGATACAATACACGAGCAATTTGTATCCAAGTAAATGTGCCGTAGAGGTTTGGCCACAAGGCAGGCATGAAGAAACTCCTTTTCTCTTTCTCTTTAAAATATCGATTAATGAGTTTCTGTTATGCCAATTATTACACTATCTTATGAATTGTTGACATATACAGATATCACCTGAGGGATGTATCACGACTCATACTCTTAAGTGAAATGATATTAAAGAATAACAATAATATATTGACTATGACAACACTAGTATAAGGAACAAAACAACTTAATATATTTGACTCTGCTACTACGAGTAGAGCGATGTAATCAACGAAGGTTGTGGCGGGACATATAAGATTTTTTTTTCTTTAATCAAAAGTCTTGATTTCGAGCTCGTGGAGAAATTTCTGATAAAAAATGCTTTTTCTTTAATAAGTCTTATGCATCACGAATTTTGAATTAATCTACGTCCAAATGCGAGTATAGGATACGGGGAAAACAATAAATATAATAGTGTAAATAAACTTGAGAAAATAAAGACTATTCTAATACGATGGGACTCTCTTGAAACTGATTTAACTTCACTTAGACAGTTAGGCAAGTGCTTTTACACTTAGAATATGCTCTAAACCGACTTTTATGATTCAACTGACTCAACGGTTAGGCTTCAACTTTGAAGAAACAGAAAGAAAAAAGAAAAATATATCCTACCGGCCAAATAGATACAATCTTAAAAATAGTTGAGTGATTACATCAGTCGACTTTTACATAATTGCCTCATAGATGAATGAAAAATAAAAATCTTATTAAAAGTCGATCGGTCAATTACTTTTGACAGTTGAATTTACTTATCACCAGAAAAGGAAAATGATGCTCATGCTCATAAAGTACTTATCGGCCCAATGAGTATCAAAAGAAAAAAAATAGGGATGTTTACCTAACTATATTGTAATAGAAATTTATTTACTTATATTCTTTATATTTTGTAGTTTTAATAAGTATTTAGGTTCTTGTTACAAATTGTATACATTGCTCTTAAAAGGCTCACACTCTATTATTAGTGCCTTCAATTAAGAGATCCAATTACATCATTTCCTTTTATTTTCCTTTCCTTCTTTTTTACATAAAAAATTCCTTAATCTACGTCAAGAATTTTCATCTTCTCTCTTCCCACCATTCGTGACAACTTTATATTATTGGAAAATGAAGAAATATTCAAAAATTATATGATAACTATATCATAATTGCATTTGAATTGTATCAGATACATCAGTCCTAAAACATAATTGTATCATACTTGTATCTGGAACATTAATACCTAAAATAATACCTGATACAATACTAATAAATTAATATACAATTATCTTATATTTGTGATACAACCTGTAAAATTCGTCATGAACTAAACAGCTGCTCGTAATAATATACAATGAATATACAATTATTATACATTTGTAATACAATTCGTGCAACAATCAGCGATACATTTCTAAAAAATTGTGATACAATTATGATCTTCATCTTCTTCAAGTTTCAATCACAACACTACACTAAAAATCTAGTATAATCGTATTATAATTGTATTAGTATTGTATCGAGTATTGTTTTGGTTATTGATGCATCATATACAAGTCGCATACAATAAAAATTTTAGAAAGAAAGAAAACAAGATTCAAAACTTATCCGCAACTTGATTCTAGAGTAATATTTCAAATTTTGTGTGCAGTGTATGAATAAGAAATAGAAATTTTGGGTGATTAGTAAGATTTAAGAAAGAGAAAAATTGGGTTTGAAAATCTTTAGAAAAGGAAATGAATCGGATTGGAGGGGGGGGGGGTATAAAAATAAAAGAGCAACTGTTGGTGATTATTAAGAAAGAGAGAAAAAAGAAACAGAATCTTAAATGTAGGGGAGGGTTTTTGAAAATTGGCTAAAATTAAGTGATCTTAAATTCTTTTCTTTTTTAAGGTTTTGTATATAACTTGTAAATATAAATATAAAAAATAATTAGTAAGGNGGTTGATTTCAAGATTATTTTGGGAATGGATGGGGGGGGGGGGGGGGTATAAAAATAAAAGAGCAACTGTTGGTGATTATTAAGAAAGAGAGAAAAAAGAAACAGAATCTTAAATGTAGGGGAGGGTTTTTGAAAATTGGCTAAAATTAAGTGATCTTAAATTCTTTTCTTTTTTAAGGTTTTGTATATAACTTGTAAATATAAATATAAAAAATAATTAGTAAGGAATCTAAATAAAGATGGTAAATAATTTTCTATTAGAGTATAGCTAGGTGAAAATTCCAAAAAAATCTTACTCGAGTTAAGTGGTTATGTCAAACGAATGAATATTTATTAAGTATGTATCTTTAATATTTATTTTTGGCACTTAATAGATTATGGTCAATTAATATTAATTTTGACATCAGTTTACATATCTTTTTTTTTTTTTTTGTTGAGGAAATCAGTTAACACATTAGTAGTAGTAGAGTTTAAACTAATAGCTTGTTTGAATGGTATTATGTATCGTATCGTATAATACTGTATTGTACTGTATTATTTTGATGTATATAATGTTCATTGTAATATTTGTCGTCATTTCATGATATTATGCACCAACAACATGAAAAATAAACTTGCAACATTATAATAATAATAATTAAAGTAAGGTAGGTAGAATTAATTATATAAAAAGGCATGGTAAATGATAAAATAGAGTTATTTAATAACAAGGAAGGGCAAGATGAGGAAAAGATAAGATAACTACGTGACCACACCAAATCAGTCGTTTCATAAAGTGGTACTTTCGTCATTACATGATAATGGATTTAACAATACGATACTGTGTACGGGTAAAATCGGGGGCAATGTATACCCCGATTACCCAATAAGAAAATGGAAGAAGGGAAAGCATGCGCGAGATTGTAATCGAGGATAGGGACCTCTCGTATCGAGATATAAGAAGAGTGAACGATGTGCTCATCATCGGGTATGATAAAGCGACACGCCTGGGGCCAATAATGAGTATTAAGACCTCGAGAAACAAGGTAAACGGTTACACACGAAGGATAGAGAGCCGTGATATTCGGACCCAACGCGATATCACGACGCGGATCTCGCTCGATGTCGGTTATGAATCAGTAATTAGCGATAAAGGAAGATTTTTATCTTTTTTAAACTTATACTAGGGATGAAACTCTCCAAGTATATAAATTTTCTTTTGTGATGGACATTGTAACACGCAAATTAAAGCAATACAAGTTTATTTTTCTACTTTGTAGCTACTGTTAAAGTTCTTGTTCACTTAACCTGTTCTTCATTCACGACGGGGCTAGAATCAAGGGTCCGATCGAGGACGAGGTCATTGTTTGATCCAAATTCAAGCTTGGCCATAAATTCACAATTGGCTTGATCGTCTAATTCGTCTTTAATTCATCAATCTAATATTCTTCATTGTTTGTGTTGAATCAAAATACGTATCCTTAAAATCGCGTTCAAATTCATTTGTAATCCAATTTGGGGTAAACAATTTGGTGCCCACCGTGGAGCTAAGGATAATAGTGGTGATTTGATATGAATCTCCATAACACACCCTATTTTATGCTTATTCTTTGAAGTCTTAATTTTAGGTCAGCCCAAAAATGTCAAACTCTCAGTTTGCTCACTTGAACGTTGACGCTGAGTCCGAACATCACGGAAAAATAGTAATTTGGTGCTCAGTAACGAGGTGCCTCTTGCCAATCCCAATAGTGTCCCAGCTGGCGACCCGATCAATACCAACTCGCAGGTGGCCATCAACATCAATTTTCCAACTGATATCGAAAACTGTGTTCGCGGGGGACCTGGACCAACAGCTCGGGAAGCACCCGCAACAAAGGTGATGGGGGTAAGCCTACAGCTAATAGTTGAAATGTTACAGGCTCAACCGGCGGCAATAGCGGAACTGAAGAATCAAAGCCAGGCCCTCAACATGCTCGAGCCCAAACAATCCCGAGAAAGTACCCGAAGAAACAAACAAACCACCGACAGACCAGGTGAAGCCGATCCCGAGGTAATGAAAATTCTCGAAGCATTGAAGAAACGAGTGGAGTCAGGAGAGAAGAAAATTGAGGCTAATTACAAGAAGGTGAAAACATACAATTCCAGGGGCGATCAGATCCCGAGAGCACCCCCTATATTGAAGGGGCCAGATTCCAAGAAGTTTATCCAAAATCCTTTTCCTCTGAGCGCGGGACCAAAGTCGATCCCAAAGAGGTTTTGTATACCCGATATCCCCAAATATAATAACGAGAATGTGACCTCCTATACGTGCGCAATCAAGGGGAATATGAAATCGAGTCGGTGTTACTAAAGAAGTTTGAGGACACTTTGTCTAAGGGAGAAATGATATGGTATCAAAACTTGCCCCCAAATTCCATTGACTCATTTGCTATGCTTGCAGATGCTTTCATAAAATCCCATGCCGGGGCCATCAAAGTCGAGACCAGAAAGTCAGACCTTTTCAAGGTCAAATAGAGGGACAACAAGATGCTTAGGGATTTTGTGTCAAGGTTCTAGATTGAACGGATGGACTTACCTCTAGTTGCAGATGATTGGGCCGTTCAGGCTTTCACTCAGGGGATTAACCCCCAAAGTTCCTTGGCCTCTCACCAGCTAAAATAAAATTTGGTGGAGTACCGGCGGTGACCTGGGTCGACGTCCACAACTTGTAACATTCAAAGGTCAGGGTCCAGGACGACCAACTCGATCCCCTTCTGGGTATGTTTACCCCATCAGGGACGATGATAGGTCTAAGAGAGCCATTGATCATGAGCCAAGATCAGTCTGGAATCGGTACCAACCATATAGCGCAGGCCGAAGGGGAAATAGGTCCGGGCATCACTTAACAAGGAACGAGAAAAGAGGAAATCGAGGGCCCGATGGTCAAGGTCTGATGAGAAATAATGGTTTTGACAGGCTGCTCGGGAGTAGGGAAGAGCTGAGATTATCAGAGTATAACTTCTACGTGGATGCTATCAGCATCGTGTCAGTCATCGAGCACATCAAAGAGACTAAGTGGCCCCGACCATTTCAGTCTGACTCTACCCAAAGGGATCCTAACTTTATGTTCAAGTATCACAACACTCATGGTCACAGGACCGAGGATTGCTGACAGTTGAGTGAAGAAGTTGCCCGATTATTGAAGAACGGGCACCTCCAAGAATTCCTAAGTGATCGAGCCAAAAACCACTTTAGGAACAAGGACGCCAAAAAACAGGTCGAATAAGAAGATCCTCAGCACATGATCAATATGATCATCATAGGAGTTGATGACCTCCAAGGATCAATGATTAAACACACCAAAGTATCCATCACGAGGGAAAAACTCACCCGGGATTATGTTTCGAATGGAGCTATTTCATTAAGTGACGAAGATGTCGAGGGAATCGTATAGCCTCACAAAATATGCACTGGTAATGTCCGTACTTATCAATAAATCTCAAGTTAAGCGTGTGTTGATTGATCCAAGTCGCTCGACCAACATCATTAGATCAAGGGTCATAGAGCAATTGGGATTACATGACTAAATCGTTCCAGCAGTCCGGGTGTTGAACGAATTTAACATGGCATGTGAAACCACTAAAGGTGTCACGACCCAAAATCTACTATAGGCCGTGATGGCGCCTAACGTTACCGTCAGGCTAGCCAATGGTGATTAACCAACTTACTCATTTCATTATCTTTATAATCATAAATCCCCTCAAATAAATAGAGTGAAATATGGTACTCGCAGAACAACCGTGATTTTATTTTCCAATTCCCGTATAAGATATAAATTACAGAGTAATGATTGCGTGAACTACAATAATGAACATCTAGTAGGAACCCCCAAAACCCGGTGTCACAAGTGCATGAGCATCTATTAGGAAATGTAATAAAATACAACATCTGTCAGTAATACAAGTTAGACAGGAGAATGTAAATAACTCTGGCGGGTATTCTGTTTGCTGCGGATCATAACATGGAATTCAGCTCACAGTAAGTCCCTGCAATTGCCGCTCTTTACGCCCTAAAGACTAGCAGACATATATATACATGCACAATAAGTGCAGCAAGTGTAGACCTCAAACAACACTCATCCTGAGTGACCCCAAATCACGAGACCACGTTGTCTCAACATCCATAAGCCATTTTATATTCTCTTCATGCACTCAATAGAGTCTCCCACTGATACACCGCGCTGATTAGATCTTCTGCGAATCTGAAGTTGTTTCTCCCACTGCCCTAACACCGCACCACAGACCCGATGATAACATATACTACTCCAAGTACCCTTCACACTCTACTGCAAAACCCAGTCTTCAGCCACATAACGAACTCGAAATATCCTTAAGCACCACACCTTAAATCTTGAATCCACTAAGACCATTACTGAGAGTCGCCCACTCTAATCCAGTCTCGATTATTTAACCAAATAACTAGTGCTCCATTAGAACATGTGCACTCCCATGAAGAAACCAGATGAATCTTTTTCCTTGACCATCACATCTATAGAAGCATAACTTCTGATCCATTCTCAGCACCTGCACACGAATCAATAAGCAAAATGTAACACATATACGTCAAACTTCCTTATCCAAAATTTCTCGTCTTCTTGGTCATAACTAATCCACCAATGCACCGATAATCTAAAATCATATAGGAACACGGCCAAGTGACTCACTTATAGATGGTGGGATCCCCCACTTAGCTTTACACTACAATCCCATAGATCCAAACCCCACAACAAACACCTCTTCCCAGTTACCGTGATCCCACACCGTTGCTCAACCAAATTTCTCATAAGTTCTTGTTGGACTAATCATAACACATCCTGAGTTATTCGCCACAATCGTACACTCGACCTCTTAACTTCATTGCTATAGTTGCATCCATCATGAAATCAAACCTCCCTGGGTTCGCACTAACCCGCCATTCGTAATAATCCCTTCATTCATTAACATCACCTGAAGGTCCAACAATTTGTTATCAAGCCTTTCTCGCCACATTAAAAATTTCCTAGGAATAGAAACAACCTCAGAGATCATCTCCTTTGAGCCATCAACGCTGGAAGTGGTAATTCGATCTTGAAGTCATAGCACACCACCATCTCTGATAACTTCTTCTTAGGTTCCATCTCACGACACCGTACCCAGAGGCAAACAAATGAAGATCAACATGCTGATGATTCCTCAATGCATTCAATCAAGGATGGTGACACCATAATATTAACAAGAGTACCTCCAAACTTGAAAGTATCAATTCTCGATTGCAGGCAACACAAATACGGGGCTGAAATTATAGAACACCCCTCCATAAGGCGAATGCAATAGCCCACTCGAATAGTAGGGAAAAAAACATCATGCACCACATCTACGGTACCATTATAACTCCTTGATTCCCAATTGATAGCCATCACTTTACATCGTATAAGAATGAGTAGAAAATAAATAAAGGCATAAGCCTAAACGGATTCAAATCGCAAAATGAGGAATCAAGAAGGAAAGTGCTCCTAACAGCTCTGTAGCCCCTCAAAGATAAGTACAGACGTCTCTGTACCAATCCGCGAGACTCTACTAGACTTGCTCATGAATCGTGACACCTAAGTGAACCTAATGCTCTGATACCAAGCTGTCATGACCCAAAATCCAATATAGCTCGTGATGGCACCTAACGCCACCATCTGGCAAGCCAAAAGTGATTAACCAACTTAGTTACTCATTTCATTATCTTTAAAATTATAAATAACCTTAAATAAATAGAGTGAAATCTGGCACTCATAGAACAACGGTGATTTTATTCTCCAATTCCTACATAAGATATAAATTACAGGGTGAAATGATAATGATTATGTAAACTACAATAATGAACATCCAGTAGGAACCCCCAAAACCTGGTGTCACAAGTGCATGAGCATCTACTAGGAAATGTAATAAAATACAACATCTATTTGGAATACAAGTTAGACAGGAGAATGTAAATAACTTAGATGGAGACTCTATATGCTGCGGATCGTAACATGTAATGCAACTCAGAGTAAGTCCCCGCAATTACTGCGCCATTGCGCCCCAAAGGCCACTAGACATATATATACCTGCACAATAAGTGTAGCAAGTGTAACACGAGTATGTAAATTAATGCGTACCCAGTAAATATCTAGCCTAACCCCGGAGAAGTAGTGACGAGGGGTCGGCATCGACACTTACTAGTGGTCCAATAAATCAAAACAATAGGAAGTAAGCAAATATGAGGCAGGGTAAATAAAAATATAAACAAATATAGGTACGTGGTACAATCCTCTTCTGAACAGTAAACTCAAGCTCTCAATTATCGGTCACCTCCTCAATCAGAGTACATATGTAAAATGGTCCCCACCAGATAGGTCGTCACAATTAAATCAGGAAAACTCACGGATACAATGGCTTCTTGTCAAATATTACTCACGACGTTGTCGAGGCGAACGACCCGATCTCATAAGAGTATTTCATGAAGCTGCCGAGGCGAACAGTCCGATCCCATAAGAGTATTAATAGAAATGCTGAGGCGAACGACCCCATCCTATAAGAATATGATGTTGCCAAGGTGGACGGGCCGATCCCATAAGAATATGACACTGCCGAGGCGAACGGCTCAATCCTATAAGAATATGATACTGCCGAGGCGAATGGCCTGATCCCATAAGAATATGATAGTGCCAAGGCGAACGACCCGATCCTACTAGAATATGATACTAACGAGGCGAACGACCCGATCCCACTAGAATATGATATTATCGAGGCGAACGACCCGATCCCATAAAAATATGATATTGCCGAGACAGACAACCCGATCCCATAAGTGTGTGTTACAATAATCCTGCCGAGGTGAATGACCCGATCCCATTAAAATAAGAAGCTTTAACGGGTCGTTAACCCCACTCACGAATAAATGTGTGAGTTATGAAATTTAAGGACGATTTTCAATGAAAACGCACAATGCGGGAGAAATCAGTAAGGGGAGCACAATTATTCCCCGACTAAATCTAGTAGCCCGTCAAATATCTAATATAGTGAGTATATCACTCTACGCAAGACTAGTCCCAAGTCGTAACGCGTAATAAAGGAATTCAACAGGCAAGGATAACTCAAATAGTACAATTAAAGCATAGTGTAAACCTAAGTCTACCCGGACAAATAAGGAATCTTAGCATACGCACGGACACTCAATACCTCATATGTGTGTATCTCCCACAACATGTAGCCTATAGGAATATAGCACATACGAGGTAAATTCCCTCTCACAGGGTTGGACAGGAGGCTTACCTTACTCCGAAGATCCATAATCGGCTCCAACGCTTCTCTAGCACCTCAAACCAATGCCCATCGATTCGAAACTAGTAAAATAAATTGCAAACCAATAAAAATGTACTCTAATATCATAATTAATTAATTTATAACAATCCTCAACTCCGCTAAAAAAGTCAACAAAATCAACCCTCGGACTCACGTGCTTGGATTTCAAAATTTTTTGAAGATAAACTTTAAGCATAACATTACGAACTCAAATACGATTTATTCCTAATTCCACTTCCAAAATTGTGGTCAAAATCCAAAAATACCAACTTCTAGGTTTTCTCTTAAAATCCCTCAATTTCCATAAATTTTCATGTATTTACAAGCCCAAATTCTTATATTTAACTCACAACTTGTAGAAATTACTTACCTCATGATTGACGATGAAAACGACGCCTCCAAAATCGCTCCAAGGGTGGCTCCCATGGAAGGAATAAAATGCAAAACAAAGCCAAACCCTACGTACTTAACAAAACCTTCTACCCAGTGATCATCGCACCTGCGAACACTTGACTACATCAGCGGTCCCGCAGGTGTGGTCCTCTTCAACGGGTCCTCTTCTGCCAAATTCCTTTACTTCAGCGCTTGTTCAGCCCAAGGCCCCTTTCCGCTTATGCGGAATACCCTTCGCACGTGCGAATGCTTATCTGTGCTTGAACAATCGCATCTTTGGAAAACCATGACTCCTCGCCTCTTCCCTTCTGCACTCCATTGTCGCATCTACGAGCTCACAGGTGCGAAGTTGGTCTCGCACATGTGGCCACTGCCCAGCTCGCCCATAACCGCTTCTGCGCCCCCCTTGGCCACTTTTGCTGCTCCGCAATTGCGGCCTAAACATCGCAGGTGCGGTTACACCAGATCTGCTGCCACTAGAAATTGCATAAGGCCAAATTCTTACTCCGATTTCAATCCGAATCAAACCCAAGGCCCTGGGACCCCATCCAAACATGCCAACAAGTTCCAAAACATATAGAGAACCTACTCGAGGCCTAAAATCATATCCACAACATCAAATTCCATGGATCGACAGCCAAAACCCTTATTTACACTTTCAAACTTTTAAACTTCACCGAACGCATCGGAATTACACTTCAACATCCTGGAATGACGCCAAATTTTACATGCAAGTCATAAATCACATTACAAACTTGAGAAATTACTAATCTTTAAAAATGCCAACCTTCCACAATAGGCACCGAAATGCTCACGGACCATCTGATACTCGACCTGAATATACGCCTAAGTCCGAAATAATCATATGAACCTACTGGAACCGTCAAATCCCGATTTTGAGGTCGTTTACTCAAAAGCCAACTCTTCCAACATAAGACTTCTGAACTGAGAATTTTCCTTTTGAAACAACTCCGAACTTTCTGAAATCCAATTTCGACCACACGTACAAGTTGTAATACATGGAGTGAAGCTACTCAAGGTCTCAAACCGCTTATCGATGCGCTAGAGATCAAAATGACCGGTCGGGTCGCTACAAAAGGGGAGATAGCCTTGCCAGTAAACACCATCGGGATGATCCAAGAAATGAAGTTCTACATGATTGAGGGGGACATGAGGTATAACGCTCCATTTGAAAAGTTGTGGGTTCATAACATGAGATCGGTACTCTCAATCTTGCAGCGAGCGTGGAAATTCCCCATACTGGGGGAGTCAAGACGGTATACGGAGAACATTTGGCCACAACGGAGATATTTGCTGTCGATGAGGGAATCTCGGTGCCTGCGATTTTGACATCAAAGAACAAGGAACCAATCAGAAAGGAAGAAATAAAATAGCAATTACTAATGCCGATCTCGGCCGAACCGGAGTAGACGAGGAGGACGATTACGGTATCCAGAGATCATTCATATCTCCTTATGACACGATGCCACCAAATGGAGGGTTGAAGAGTTGGAGCAAGTTATATTAATGGAACACCTACTAGATTGAAAGGTATACCTGGGCACGGGGTTAAACCTCGAGCTTAGGAAAAAACTTATTGATTTTTTTAAAGCTAACATAGACTGTTTCTCTTGGTCCCATCTTGACATAATGGGGATCCCACCAGAGGTAACCACTCATAAACTGAGTTTGGACCCGAAGTTCCATCCGATCAAGCAGAAGAGAAGGCCACAGTCCGAGGTCAAACATGCATTCATCAAGGATGAGGTAAATACCCGGACTGGTTAGCTAACGTAGTGGTAGTTCCTAAAAAAAGGAATAATCTAAAAATGTATGTAGATTACAAAGACCTAATCAATGTATGCTCTAAGGATTATTTCCCTTTGGCTAACATTGATCTAATGATCGACCGACGACCGGGCACGAGATACTTAGTTTTCTCAAAGCTTGCTCGGGGTAAACCTAATTTGGATGGACTCGAACGATCAAGAAAAGACTTCTTTCATCACTAAACTCAGCACCTACTATTATAACGTAATGCCATTTGGATTAAAAAATACCGGTTCCACCTACCAATGCCTAGTGAACCAGATATTCGAAGAACAAATAGGGAAATGAATGAAAGTTTATATTGACAAGAATACAATATAAAGCTGAACTCGGAGAAGTGCGCATTCAGAGTCGAATCGGGAAAATTCCTCGGGTTCATGGTATCCAATGGAGGGATTGTGATCAACCTCGACAAAATAAAAGTCATAGAGCACATCAGCGTGGTGGACAATGTTAAGACCCTTCAAATACTGACCGGGCGTATAGACACTTTGGGACGGTTCATCTCGTGGACCTCAGACAAGAGCCATTGATTCTTCTCACTATTAAAGGACCGAATAACTTTTCCTGGACCCCGGAATGCCAACAAGATTTGGGAGAACTCAAACGGTACCTATCGAGTCCACCCCTACTGCACACTGTGAAGGAAGACGAACAACTGTACCTCTACTTGGCGGTTTCTGAGGTAGCGGTAAGTGGTGTCTTAGTCCGGAAGAAAGAAGGTACGCAATTTCCTATTAACTATGTTAGTAGAACTCAAGGAGAGGCAGAATCAAGGTATCCCCCCCTGAAAAAATTAGCGCTCGCTTTGCTAAGCGCTTCCAGGAAGCTAAAGCCGTACTTTCAATGCCATCCTATATGTGTCGTAACCTCTTACCCACTGAGGAATATCATGCATAAGACCGAGCTCTCGGGTCAGCTAGCAAAATGGATTGTGGAAATTAGCGGAAACGATATTGAGTATCGACCCCGAGCACCATAAAATCTCAGATTTTGGCAGACTTCGTGTCCGACTTTAAGCCGGCCTTAATACCCAAAGTAGAAAGGGAATTACTGCTAACCTCGGGGACTAATTGAGTAATCTGGACAGTCTTCACAGACGGTGCCTCCAACACGAAAGGGTTTGGGCTCAGTATCGTATTAAAACCATATATGCGAAATATAATAAGGCAGTCTATTAGAACTGTGAAATTGACTAATAATGAAGCTGAGTATTAGGCCACGATTACAGGTCTAGAACTAGCTAAGAGCCTTGGGGCCGAAGTGATCGAAGCCAAGTGCGACTTCCTCCTCGTAGTAAATCAAGCTAACGAAACGTACGAAGTAAAAGAAGAACATATGCAGAGATAATTGGACAAAATGCAGGTAACCCTGCACCAATTCAGGGAATGGACCCTGCAACATGTACCCTGAGATCAAAACAGTAAGGACGATGCACTGGCTAACTTGGGGCCGTCGGTCGAGTCCGATGAGTTCTGCTCGGGAGCAGTAGTGCAACTAATGAACTCGGTAATAGAGGAAGGCCACACCAAAGTAAACTCAATGAGTTTAACTTCGGATTGGCGAAATAAATATGTAGACTACTTGAAGACAGGAAAATTGCCTTAGGATCCCAAACAATCGAGAACCCTGCACACCAAAGCCGCCAGATTTAGCTTGGTCGAAGGGGAATTATTCAGGAGGTCTATCTTTAGACCACTAGCTAGATGCTTGGGAACAGGGAGAATGAATATGCCATGAGAGAAGTTCACGAGGGAAATTACGGGAACTATTCAGGGGCAGAATCTTTGGTTTGGAAGGTAATCAGAGCCGGCTACTCGTATCAAAATGGAGAAGGATGCAAAATACTTTGTACGAAAGTGCGATGAGTGTCAAAGACACGCCCCGATGATCCATCAACCGGGAGAAATGCTCCACTCGGTCCTTTCTCAGTGGCCATTTATAAAGTGGGGAATGGACATCATCGGTCCCCTGCCATGGGCACCGGGTAAAGCTCAATTCATACTATTCAGGATTAATTATTTTTTCAAATGGGTCGAGGCTCAATCATTCCAAAAGGTCCGAGAGAAAGAAGTCATTGACTTCATCTGGGATCACATAAAATGTCGATTTGGGGTACCACCCAAGATTGTTTGCGATAACGGAAAATAATTCATCGGAAGTAAGGTGAGCAAGTTTTTCGAAGATCACAAGATCAAGAAGATACTATCAACCCCTTATAACCCTAGTGAGAACGGGCAAGCGGAATCAACTAACAAGACTATACTCCAAAACCCGAAAAAGAGGTTGACCGGTTCGAAAGGAAAATTGAAGGAGATCTTGCCCAAAGTCTTGTGGGCATACCGTACGACTTCTAAATCAAGAACCAGGGCCGCCCTATTTTCTCTGGTCTATAGAGCTGAAGCCATAATATAGGTCGAGGTGGGGGAACCGAGCTTCGAATTGTAGTATGCTACCAAAGAGTCAAACAACGAGGCCATAATCACGAGCCTAGAACTGTTGGACGAAAGGGGGGAGGCCGGGTCCGGTTGGTCGCCCAGAAGCAGCGAGTAGAAAGATACTACAACCGTAGAGCCAACATCCGACATTTTCAAGTCGGGGACTTGGTATCGGGAAGGATAACACTACACACTAGGAACCTGAACAAAGGGAAACTAGGCCTGAATTGGGATAACCAGCAAAGGCTCATATAAACTCGAAGCGATAAACGTTGTACGACTACCAAACAACTAGAACGTGACTCACTTAAAGCGGTACTACTACTAAGGTATGCACTCAATTAATTTTTAATTGCATAATAAATTAGACGAACATATGCAAGTAATCAGCCAACGATAGATGCTGCTATTAGGTCTAAAATCACATGTTGCACTCTTTTTCCTTGAACCGGTTTTTCCCCGAAGTGGAATTTTCAGCAAGGTTTTAACGAGGCAACAGTAAAACGTGCTACCTTATATTTGAAGACTAGTATTAAACCAGAATCAATGATCGTTTGCATCAGATCAACAGTATCCAAGCCCTCACGAGTTCAACCTCCAACACTGGGGGCCATTACCCCAAGATTAAGATCTTTGGTGAGGAAAAGAAAATTTTATGTGCTAAAAAGGCTTGGTGGTAAGGATTCATTGTAAGGATCAAACGGTCATACGAACCATGCCCACATAGTCCACTCTATCCACAACACAAGTTTTATGCGCCTTCAATAATGTACCTTGCATATTCAGCAATAAAGGAAATTTCTACTCCCCTTACACTTTGTTATTGCACATTTGGCTTCTTCGATCCTGGATTTTAAAAGTCCACGAGCTACCCCTACTCGGGGACTATCGTCCGAAGAAAATATAGATGACCGGGGCTACCAAATCCTAGAGTCACCAAACCCATTAGGTAGTGATCGAATATGAAGGCTACGGCCACCCTAAAAATGGCTCTGAGACGTCCGAAATCCGTAACCAAAAAGTAAGGCCCTCACAAAAAATCGAAACCTACTAACAAGTTACCCTCGACAAAAACATCGTCTCAAAAACACTTAAGCATCTTAAAGACCTTCAGTTTTACAGAGGACTCGGAGCCACGAGTAACCCAAAGTTGCATCGAAATCGGGCTCCGTTCGGACCTCCGAAAAATAGAATGCGCTAGAATTACATTTGATTTTATGCTAAGGCATTAAAAACTTTGTGCAAATAGAAAATTGCAAGTAGATGCTAGAAAAGTAAAGACAATAGTATTGCCAATAAGAGGAAAATCTTATTTACTCCAAAATATATTTACAAAGGCATGATAGAACGACCTCAAAATAGACAAACATAATATACATAAGGAAAAATTGAATAAGAACTCAGGCATATACACCTAGTCTTCACCGGGGCTCAACTCGTCGCCAGAACTATCAGAGCCCTCAAAATCCTCGAAACCGTCGGAGTCTTCGGGACCCTCAGGCTCATAGATATCTTTTGCCTCAGCCTCGAGTCTCCTAGCTTCCTCAATCTCGGCCGATAGGTGAAAACCTCGAGCATGGATCTCTTCAAGGGTCTCTCCCGGATAGAACCTTCATGTACTTAGTCTTCGTCTTTAAGCGGGTCTCGGCTACCACCACATCGGAATTATACTGGGCCAACATTTCCTCGGCTTCAGAAGAGGTTGCATCTAATTTGGACCTCAGTGCGGCATATTCTTGTCCGAGAGATTCCCGTTCCCTAACGGTCGAGCTCACCTATGCCCGGAGATCACCATTTAGTCGAAACCACTTATTGGCTTTATCCTTCACCACCCAGAGTTGGTTTTCGGCCGATGCCAGCTCGGCTTTTGCATCTTCTTTATCCACCATACTAGCTTATTGTTTTTAGCCTCAAATATCTTTACCTTCTTAACTAGGTTGGTGTGTTCCCACTTCAGGGTCGAGGTCTCCTTCTGGGCTTTTTCCAGCTCAGCTTGGAGAATTAGGAGGTCCTTGGGGGCCTCCTCCTGCTGCTCACTAATAGCCATGTACATGTCCTTCTTCTCAACCTGCTATTTGCGCTCAAACTCGAGTTGGCTAATATCCAAGCTGTACCGGAGGAAGCTTTCATGATGGAACACTAAAGCCTGAAACACAATGAAGTTAGTAGAGCACGTTAAAAACTAAAGTGAGTGTTACACCTCACAGTATTACGTCGACTTTACACCTCGTAGTATTTGATTTGTTGTAAGATAATTGACATCAGTTCAAGGACAAGATTATTTTGAGGTTAAAGATTGTATGGCCTTGTCGGCCTATGTTCAGTGTACGAGTGATCATTTTTGTCTTATAATCCTGTATGTTATATGTATAAGTTTGTATTACATGTCGGGTCATCCTATGTCGAGAATTCCCTCATGTTTTATTCTAGTTATCTCATGACAGCCTTTCCATCTCATTTACCTATATTAGTATGATACTAAAAGATACGTTAAGTTGGTACTCAGTTGAGTAAGGTATCAGGTGCCTGTCACGGCCCATCAGTTTGGGTCGTGACAAAAGTGGTGTGAGAGTAGTTCTGTCCTACGGAGTCTACAAGCTGTGTCTAGTAGAGTCTTGTTTATGGGTGTGTTGTGCACCACACTTATAAGCAAGAGGCTACATGGCATTTAGGACTGTCACTCTTTCTTCTTACTCTAGATCGTGTGGTACAACCCCGTTGTAGAAATTCAAATTTCTAAATTCTATTATATTCATAATACATCGATACCTACATCTAGAAAGACAGTTGGTAAGAGATTGAATATGGCTAGGGAAGAGTTGAGTCACAGGAACTCGATTTTGAATCATGTTTATGATGAATAAATGTGAGGTCTTCAGCAAAACATGTTTGTACTAAGACGCTTAAGCTTCTTGATAAGGAGCCTTAAGGCAAAAATATCTATCCACCCACATGGTGAAAAGCAATGAGAGATTCAGAAGGTGGATACAAGTTTCAACAAGTAAAAGAAGCATGGTGAAGAAGGGTACGAGGCGCCTAGTTAATGAAGATTATCAATATATAAAATTCAGGCAGAGAAATATAAGTCTTTTGAGTTACCTTCAACAATAACAGATGTATGTACAATCGGCCACACCCATCTCACTTATGCCCTATGGGACCTAACAGATATAGTTTAAGAGAAGGATGGGATATCAGGATCCTACTGGGGTTAGAGTAACCAAAAATGGTGGATGTATTGTTTGCGTTAGTTGACATTTTCGAAGAATATTGCAAATATGCTAATAGATCACCTTGTGAGACACCTATATGGTGCACTCTAGAATATTACATGTAGATATAAATACCAGAATGTTAAAAAAATTAATTATTACAAAGACATGCACTGGAAGCCTAGAAAGGACACATATTACCTTATTATGGCTCCCGTCCCTAGTAGAGAGAGAATGTTAGGCAACCCGAAGAGCTAGTGGATGGAGCAAGGGGAGCTAAAAGCAAAAGAATGTCTTGTTGAAGTTTTCAGAATAAAGTGATAGACAAAAATGTTAGCAGGAAATAAGAAGAGAGTTAATGAAGCATTATGAGTAAGATGTGATACATGGATGAAAACGGCAGATCAAAATATGACAATATTACAGAGTCTATAGTCAAGGGAAGGAAAAGACGAGAGGTGGCAAGAGTTGAGATAACAAAATAGTATAGGCCATAAAGTCATATACTCATCTCGAGAAATAATTTCGTGACTCTAACGTGATTACCCAAAGGAAAAGTTAGACCCCAGAGTAATACAAATCAGTATGGGCTGGTGAACAAGGTAAACTAAACATGAATTAGGGATTGATTGATTTGATAATGGTTAGCATTATGAGAATTTCAAAGATTGTGTTCTGGCAATAATAGAATGGATGATAGAAGAATAACCTTTAAAGTTCATCCAAGAAGACGCTTCTCTGAAGCAAGCAATGTAAGCAAAGTTAAGCTTAGGGGACTATGTGTGCCAGTTACACTAAGTGTCACCTTTGTGAGTAAGGAAATTTGTTATCCTTGGTACAGAAGGATTACCGCAAGGCGATTAAGGGTTATCGATGATGTGAAAAGATGCCAAATATGAAGAGGTAAAACATCTATAAGTATATCGTCATAGCTCTAAATCTTAGTACTCCCCTAAAGGGAGGAATATGGAGTGATGTGGCATTAAGTCAGAATTAAGTGGTTTTAGTAACTATGGAATGAGAAAGGGATGAGATTGCACTTATTCAAATCCTACAGATATGCTACGATTCCAGAAAATTATGCAGACACGACGTCAAGGAGAGGAAGTAAGGGTTCCTGCCCGAGATGTTATTGATAGATAAGGAGCCAGTGCGAGACGTAAGTTAAGACAAAGAAAATAACCCAAGAAAGATTACGCGAAATATTGATATGAGAATGGACCAACGAATAGTTAGCAGTTGATTTAGGAAGAGCCTAGTTATGGCTAGACAAGAGGATATAGACAAATCAACAGATCGTGCAAGATAAACATAGTGAACCCCAACATGGAGAATTCAGCCTCGCAGGTATGACACCGTAACCCTTGAGAAATATTCAGATAAGAGTTAGGGTAGTTAAAGGTACCATATGAGTGTTATGGAAATAAAAGAGAGCTCCACTGGAAAGACAGTCAAAACATCAATTCAGAAGCAACCCTACAAACACAAGGGCATGGAGGTAAGTAACTACGGATAATTATAGGAAAGGAAGGACATCAAAAATTCTGTCGAGTGTACGATGTAATAAGCCCGCATCTTTACAAGAGTCAGAGGGTCCTCTCTAAGTACTACAATGAAAGACTAGCTAAGGAAATAAGGAAGAAGGCTTCAACCTAAACATAGTAACTTGAAGAAGAAATGGTCATGTAAAAAAACAGTCATGCTACAACATTGTATGAACTCTATAAGAAAGTGGCACCTACCGTGGCTAATGAACGGGAAGGAGAAAAAAAATCAAAAAGTGATATTCAAGATCATATGGGTTGTATGGAATTCCAATATGTGAGGGCACTAAGACAGGCCAAGTATTCATGCAACAAATGGCAGAACGACCAGGAAAAGTAATTGCTACATTTAAAGAAAGCTGAGAAGGAACGAAAGGAATTATTAGAGCAATGATCCAGAGTTCGTTACGTTATGAACGCACTTAAGATTTCAGAGCATTATCTATGCAGCATATATGTTGACAATTATACAGCCATAGAAGACTCCAATATAAGTTAATTGAGTCCAGGTCATAGACAAAGAATTGAATTGTTAGAAGATTGTATCATGGATATTCCATAGCGTCCATGAAAGTCTAAAGTAAAAACTAATATCATGAGCCGCAAGGAAGGTAGTTTAACCCTACATAAAGGCTGATCAGAAGGAAGAGGAAACTAAAAGAGTTACATCAACTAAGTAAATCAGCATTCTGATTATTGGAAGTAGAAAAATTATAGAAATCGTAATTAAGAACATTGTAGAATCACTCTTAATATCAGAGGTACAAGAGAGATAGTACAACAACCATATTCTACAATGGCTCTATGATAAAGCCAGTTAGAAGAGTACCAGCATCATCAGAAGTCAGTATGAAGCTCCCATCGGATTGTGTATGAACTAGAGGTGCATGTATTATAATAGAGCTTCGAGTCGTGGATGTGAATTATACCTATGTGGAAGGGAGGTCATGAAAAAGATAGAAGATGTGATGCGAGATTTTAAGGTAATTAAGGTAAAGGTGAACAACGTACGAGATACTCAGGTACAGAAGGTTGTGAATAATATATACTTTAGAAAGAGGGATAAAAGCACGGGGATTCAGTATCCAGGAATGATAGCGGCATCGTAAGTGGCATACCTTCCAGCCTATGGTTTCCAGGTATCGAGAGGTCTAGTTAAGAGAGTAAAGAAGAGTTAGAGACGATGTAATGTCTCGCTAGATGTTCCAGAATAACTTAAGGAAATCTATGGTGCAAGCAAGTTGAAGGAAGGTTGCGAGTAGTATAAATGGATATGTGTAGGTCGCAAGCTAAAGTATGGAGACAAGGTTTTAGGAAGACATTTAGTAAGAATAAAGAAAGGCGAGTGAGAAGGTGAAAAGAATGGATAAGTCATCGGTATTAAGCCCATGAAAACAAGAGAGATAATGGTTTCTCTAAGTTATAGAAAGCTCAGTATAGCCTGAATGAACTCAAAAGAGTCTAAGACTAATAACATCTAGAACAGATGGATAAAGAATGACGTTTGGACCATTGATTGAGTAATGATTTGAAGAAAAAAAATATTTCACGGACGACACGAGATTAGAATACCCTCCATAAGTTGAATCACGTTGGGGGTGCTATGAAATATAGTTATTGAAGTATAGTATCACCCATATATGGATTAGTAAAGTCACTTTAGATATTCCCCAATGAGACATAAGCCCTAGTGGCAATGTATTATGTAAGAAGTTTCAAATTATCAGTGGTAAATTGTAGATCAACATTGAGGTGAATCAACATGGATGGATAAAAGTTACAAAGAATGACATGAGATTAGGCCATCAGTCTTAAGATGAACAATAATGAAGAAGCGTTAAAGGACTTAGATTTATACATGTAGAATAAGAAACTAGAGTAACCACCTCAGTAACGATAAATCAAAGTAAGAGTTATGGTATGATCTACTTAGATGTAGTGAAGCCATAGACACCCAGAGGGACTTCTTGTCAAAAATATGTATAAGTTCACAAACTGAGGCCTAGAGATTAGCTAGAAGCTGGACGGAAGAATCACATAGGCGCACATACAAGGAAGAAGTCATACATGCTACATGACAGAATGTAGCAAGAGTTACGAGATTGGAAGAATTCCGACCACAGGCCGTGGTGTGAGAAAGAGGCCTAAAGGTGGGAATGCCCTGACTTTGGATTTATTCATAGAACAGTTGACTAAATGGCAAGGACCGTATTACAACCATTCATAAGAGCTACCTGGTTATGAGACCGATAAGTGCATCGGTCAACATTCGAGGACGAATGTTACAAAGGAGGGAATGATGTTACACCTCACAGTATTACGTCGACGTTACACCCCGTAGTATTGTACGTTGGATTTGTCGTAAGATAATTGACATTAATTCAAGGACAAAATTATTTTTAGGATATAAGTGTTAAGCTATTTATAAAAAGTGATAAGTAAAGCCGTGAAGGTCAGAGGGTAAACGAGTGGAAGAAAATGAGTTTCGTCGAAGTTTGACATTTTGAGGTAAAAAGCGGTCCAAGCTATAATACTCCATATTTATGGACTAGTGCCATACAAGTTACCACATGACCATGATAGTATGGTGTATAAAGTGTGTTAAAAGTGGTTAGTATTTTAAGTAATTTGAGATAAGTCTTAATTATGTGGGTAATTGATAAATTGTTAATTAGTGGGAGATTAATGAGTTAACAAATCATCTGAAAAAATTGCGGATAAGCCTAAAAAGGCCCCAACATGGCAACAAGTCAATTAGGTGATAAGTGACTCTTTTGTTTAGATATTAGGTGGCTTTTAGGGGACTTTTGGGCAAAAGTCATCCTTATCAAGTGGGGCCCACAACCCACAAGTTAAAAGAGATCTTCCTAAATCATTAAGTGGGATGTTATATTTTGCTATGCAACGGATGAATTCTCCAAAAAAGAATTCATATGAAACTTCATAATATTATAGCAGTGTGAAATTGCTATTCTAAGGGAGTACAATGCATTTTTTCTCAAGAATATCATACAGATTTTTTCACATTTCAATCTCGTCTGTAATGACCCACTTAAGACTTTACACCTCGTTCAACTACTAAAGGTCTTGAGAAGCTTCGTAATATGTATTATGACCTGCGTGTGTGATCGAGTTTAGTTTTCGGAAGATTCATAATTAAATTTAAAGAACCATTCTCATTTTGAAACTTAAATGAAAAGAATTGACCAGAGAGTTGATTATGAGCAAACAACCTTGGAATGGAATTTTGATGATGTCAATATCTTCGTATGGTGATTTCGGACTTAGGTGTGTGTTCAAATTTGTATTTGGAAGTCTGTAGGACAATTCGACGCATTTTGGCGAAAGTTGGAAAAATAGAAGATTTTTGAAAAATTCGATGAAGGTGGAATTTTTTATAACGAGGTCAGATTTCGATTTTAAAAATTAGAACAGCTCCATTACACCATTTATGACTCGTGTGCAAAATTTTGAAGTAATTCCAGATTGATTTGATACGTTTTTGCGCAAACTATAGAAGTTGGAATATTTGAAAACTCATAATTCGATTCGATGCGCGATTCATAATTTTGGCATTTTTTTTGACGTAGTTTAAAACCTCGACTAAGTTCGTATTGTATTTTGGGACATGTTGGTATATTTGGTTAAAGTCCCAAGGGACTGGGGTGGATTTTGGAAGGTCGACGGAGATGATTTTTGGACATGGATGATACTGGAATTTGCTGTTGTCTCTGGGCAGCAACTGGTTTTTTCGCTTCTGCAGAAACTTGATCGCAACACCGACCTCGTAGCAGCATTAAAACCACCACGCAAGGTCTGGCTTGAGCTCGCAGCAGCAGACATTTTTGCGCACCTGTGACATCGCAGGTGCGATCACTGAAGAATGCAGAAGCGAAGCTGGCAACTTGCTTGTTTTCTCGCAGAAGTGAAAATCTTCTCTGCAGGTGCGAGCCTTTACTTGGGCAGTGCACTTCACAGAAGAAACGATGGTGTAGTAGAAGCGACTTTGGAGATGCAAAAATTTGGTCCGCAAATGCAAAATCTGGGTAGCAGCTTAAAGACCCAAAAATGGTCATTTATCCATTTCGTTTTTGAATTTTTGGAGCTAGGTTCTTGGGCGATTTTGAGGATTTCTTCACGATTTCAACTCAAGTTAGTGTATTATATCCTAAAGTGCTTATTTTTCATAAATCCATGGTTATATTCATTGTTTAATTCGGATTTAAATGGAAGAAATTAAGATTTTTGCAAAATTTTCCAAAAACGAAAATTTAAGATTTGGAGGTCGAGAAATTGTCATCCGAATTCGATAAAATTGGTATGATTGAACATGTATCAGAATGGGTGTTTGGATATCATGAAAATTATTTCGGGTTCTGAGAGGCGGGGCCCACGTTGACTTTTGGTTGATTTTTTAGAATAAAATTTTAAGTCGACGTTATATTATCCGGAATTGTTTCTAATGAATTTTAATGAAGTGATACCATTAATTTTGATAGATTGGAGCTATCCGGAGGTCGATAAAAGTAAAAAGGCATTTTTGGAATATCGACCTAACTTCAAAAAGGTAAGTATCTTGTGTAACCTTGAGTTGGGGAATTACCCCTTAGGCATTGAGTCTTATGTGGAAATTGTGTGGATGAAAACCACGTACGCGAGATGGCGTGTAACGACCCGAGCGTTCGTTTTGCATTATCGGACCGCGTTCCCCTAAATAAAACTTCCCATAGCGGCTTATTATGATTTATGACTTGCGGGGACTGGTGGTTCAGGATTCGGAAGTGTTCAGAGTGCAATAGGAACACTTGGTTCCTTAAGGTTGGCCTTTAATGCCAAGTTTGACTTCGGTCAACATTTTTAGTAAACGACCTCGGAATCGAGTTTCGAAGGTTTCGGTAGCTTCATATGATGATTTCGGACTTAGGCGTATGTTCGGAATGGGTTTTGGATGACCCGGGAGCATTTCAACGCCAAATATCGAAATAAGGATTTCCTTAAGTTAATATTGTGGTTTGGGACGTGTTTTTGTGTTATCGAGGTACGAACGGAATTCTGAGATGGGGAATAGTTTCGTGATGTCATTTATGACTTGCCTGCAAAATTTAGTGTCATTCCAAGTAGTACAGGTCGGTTCGGCGCATTGTTAGCGAATTCTAGGACTTTAAGTTCAAAGTTTGATTCAATTTGGTTTTGGGGTCAAATTCTTAGTTTCGTTGTTGTTTTTCACGTTCCATAAATTCGACCGAGTTCGTATCATGAATACAGACCTACCAGTGCCTTTGGACGGGGTCCCGAGGGGCTCGGGTGAGTTTCAGACCCCTCGGAGTTAAATGCAAAACACCAGAATTTCTGTGTCTGGTTTCCTTCTATGCGTTCGTGGTTGCTCTGCCGCTTTCGCATAGAAGGATCTGGGCTGGAGTGAAAATTTTCCCTATGCGTTCGCATAGGTGCTCCATGTTTGTATAGGGTAGGGCACTGGGCCAGATCAGCTTAGCCCTTACTCAGTGCGTTCGCANCCCCCCCCCAGCCGCGTTCGTGTAGGTCTAGCCTGGCTAGCCTCCGCGTTCGCGAAGACCTCTCCACGTTCGCATAGAAGGCCTCATCAGGCCTTTGCCATTTGTTCATCGCGAACGCACTGCCCCTGATACGTTTTCATAGAAGGGGCGGCTGAGCAGCTTGTGTTTATAACGGGATTTAATTCATTTTCGTCATCTTCTTCTTCTTCTTCCTTGAGACGATTTTCTTCATTCAAGAGAGGCAAACGACCTAGTTATTGAAGGTAAGTAAATTCTACCCTAATATTAGTTTCATGCATGGATTATAAGCTATATTAACTACCTTATTAGTGAAAATTAAGGATTTGAGGTAGTAACCTAGGACTTTTGAAAATGTTCGAAAATTACCCGTGCATTGGCTATGAATTCATAAAAAAATCATATATTAATGATCCTTAGGTAATGGGTGAGTTTTTCCTTCGAGAATTTTCAGAATCCGGGCATGGGGGGCCGGGGTTGGATTTTGGGATTTCTTCAAGAATGGTGAATTTGGATAACTAATAGGAGAATGCCATGCTTTGAATATAAATTGATATATTTGTATAAAATTTGGCTAGTTTCGAGTCTGTGGGTGTCGAGTTCGTAATTTCGGGCGCATTCTTGACCCGGGGAGTAGGTGCGACGCGAGGTGAGTCTCCTTTCTAACCTTGTAAGGGGGAACTGTTCCCCTAGGTGATTTAAACGCAATATGTGATAATTGTGGGGGCTACGTACGTACAAAGTGACGAGAGTCCGTATGTAGCGGCTATTACTATTATGTCCAGATAGTTAGGCCGACATCATGCCTTGTGTTTTACTTGATATGAACTATATGCTTAATAAATTAAATGTTACATGCGACTTATTTCCCTGAGGTCATGGAATTTGAGAAAACTTGTAAGGAATTGTTCACTAAAAAGTAATTTAAAAAGGAATAATGTGCGTGCATGTGACCGCTTCGCAATTTATATTTGCGAGCGGAGTGTGATTTCCCCCACTCTTATAAGAACGGGCCATACGCCATAGCGGATTGAGAGATGCACTTTTGGTTCGGGCCGTTCAATCCTCGGCAGTGCATATAGAGGATTACTTTATGGCAGAGATGCACTTTTGGTTCGGGCCGTTCGATCCTTCGCAGTGCATAGATGTGAGTACTTTATGGAAATGTACACTTATGGTTCGGGCCGTTTGTTGGCACCCAATTTTTCCTCAAATTACTTGCATTTACGCATGCAAAATCACTCTTTATAATAATTGGTATTTTTTCATATTTTTTCATATTTTTATAAAATTATTTTCATGATTATTTAATATTTCATATTCAATAATTATTCGTAAATGGTGTTGTAAATAATTTCAAGATGTTTTCCAACTCAATATATCTTTTTTATTCCTATTTAATTCCATTAGGATTTGATTATTTCACAAATTAGCCAATTGGGCATTATTTAGCTGTAATTACAGTAATTTTGCAATTATAGCCCAATTGTACACCTTATGCTATTTTAATCCGACAATTAGTCATTTTTATATTTAATATTATTTAATTACCTTAATTTCATTTATTTAAACTAAATTTCATTTTTATATAATTATTGGCTGTTTATTTAATTATTTATCTATTTGTTTTTTGGGTATTTAATAGCTGGTCACTTTTTATTTAAAATTTAGCCTAAATTGAATCCCAACCCACCTAATTAAATACCCTGCCCAACCTTTTAACTCTACCCGGCCCAACCCCTAATTAATCTGATTTGTTGATCAAATGAGATCAACGACCCAGATCCGTACTTACCATAATTAACTCTCAACTACCCCC
Source organism: Nicotiana knightiana (assembly GCA_005239525.1). Lineage (NCBI taxonomy): Eukaryota > Viridiplantae > Streptophyta > Magnoliopsida > Solanales > Solanaceae > Nicotiana > Nicotiana knightiana. The sequence goes on along the minus strand of ML379241.1, from coordinate 26,057 downwards.
TCCGACCCCTCATTCCTTCACGACCATTCTCTCTCTATCTCTCTATCTCTCTTTGTATCCTCTGGTTCTCTCTAGAAGTCTCCTCGACTTCTCCCTCTCCGATGAGTTCCATCCACCTTCTCCGGTTGGTTTCTCACCGGAAACCATGGTTCTTCACCATCTTTGGGTCATCTGCTCACCTCTCATCAGCCCAGTGAAACCCTGGGGTCCTCAAGCGAGCTCGGAGCAGTTCTCTTGCTTCCCATGGTCCCATGCCACCTTTTCGGCCTTTGCTTGGCCGTTTGAGTAAGTGTTACAGTCTCTCCGGCTTAAGCTGATGCCACCTCTGATGTTCTTCTTTTTCTCTGGGTTCCACGAAACCCTAATATTATGATTCTTCAACTTCTTTTAAGATCTAATCTAGATCTACGNGATGCACTTTTGGTTCGGGCCGTTCAATCCTCGGCAGTGCATATAGAGGATTACTTTATGGCAGAGATGCACTTTTGGTTCGGGCCGTTCGATCCTTCGCAGTGCATAGATGTGAGTACTTTATGGAAATGTACACTTATGGTTCGGGCCGTTTGTTGGCACCCAATTTTTCCTCAAATTACTTGCATTTACGCATGCAAAATCACTCTTTATAATAATTGGTATTTTTTCATATTTTTTCATATTTTTATAAAATTATTTTCATGATTATTTAATATTTCATATTCAATAATTATTCGTAAATGGTGTTGTAAATAATTTCAAGATGTTTTCCAACTCAATATATCTTTTTTATTCCTATTTAATTCCATTAGGATTTGATTATTTCACAAATTAGCCAATTGGGCATTATTTAGCTGTAATTACAGTAATTTTGCAATTATAGCCCAATTGTACACCTTATGCTATTTTAATCCGACAATTAGTCATTTTTATATTTAATATTATTTAATTACCTTAATTTCATTTATTTAAACTAAATTTCATTTTTATATAATTATTGGCTGTTTATTTAATTATTTATCTATTTGTTTTTTGGGTATTTAATAGCTGGTCACTTTTTATTTAAAATTTAGCCTAAATTGAATCCCAACCCACCTAATTAAATACCCTGCCCAACCTTTTAACTCTACCCGGCCCAACCCCTAATTAATCTGATTTGTTGATCAAATGAGATCAACGACCCAGATCCGTACTTACCATAATTAACTCTCAACTACCCCCTCCGACCCCTCATTCCTTCACGACCATTCTCTCTCTATCTCTCTATCTCTCTTTGTATCCTCTGGTTCTCTCTAGAAGTCTCCTCGACTTCTCCCTCTCCGATGAGTTCCATCCACCTTCTCCGGTTGGTTTCTCACCGGAAACCATGGTTCTTCACCATCTTTGGGTCATCTGCTCACCTCTCATCAGCCCAGTGAAACCCTGGGGTCCTCAAGCGAGCTCGGAGCAGTTCTCTTGCTTCCCATGGTCCCATGCCACCTTTTCGGCCTTTGCTTGGCCGTTTGAGTAAGTGTTACAGTCTCTCCGGCTTAAGCTGATGCCACCTCTGATGTTCTTCTTTTTCTCTGGGTTCCACGAAACCCTAATATTATGATTCTTCAACTTCTTTTAAGATCTAATCTAGATCTACGGTGTTGTGAAGCTTTTCTACGTTTTCTCTAAAAATCCCATCTTTAAACGATTTCTTTTAATTTCGAAATTAGGGTTTCTTAACCCCTTTCAATGAACGGTTTTTACTTCTAGATTTAGTGATTTCCACTGTTCTCTTATGTTTCTTACTTGTTTGACTTATTATGCTAAAAGCCCTAATTCTTTTAGCCCGTTCGATTATGTGTGCTTGTTCTCCTGTGAAGCCATTCATGTATTCTCTTATTCTTGTTGCTAGGGACTTAGTCCTATTGTTTTGTGATTCCTTGCTTAGGGTTCCCCATTCTTGTGCCATTAATTATCAAATTGATACTGGTTAATAACTGTTTGCCTGATAATCACCATTGACTCTGTGTATCTCTTTGCTTAGCTGTGATATTTTCCTCGAACCTGTGACTTTGTATATGCTGTACTAATTTCGAAATTGTTTCCTTGCTTATATGATACTTTCCTTAATTATACTTGATTCCCTGTAATTGTGATGACATCCAAGATACTTTCAATCAATTTTTTCAAAACTAATACTCTGCTTTACTTTATAAATATACTGTTAGTTCAACTTTCCTTAATTATATACTATGTACTTGGCTCTTATTATGCACTATGTGATTTCCTTGTCCTAATTTGACAGAATCGATCCTATTGGACTGATTTCTTTTCCTTATTTTACCTTGACTATAGCGTTTGAACTAGACTCCTTAATTAAAGGTGTCCAGTTGTCTTAATTGGTGTTGATTGATTGTTGTTTCCATAATTTGCCTCTGCACTACTCGTTTTCAAAACTATATAAAGACATGTCTTCCCTCTAACACACTAAAATTCACACACACGCTGATATAGAGAAAATTGGCACACACATACCTTGCTCTAAACTTTTCTGTGCTTTAATACACATCTTGCTCTTTGCATCTATTTCTGACTACTCAGTCGGCTGAAAGCCAATCCTGAGTAATCTCTATTTCTCTTGTGTTCCTACATACTACTATCCTACTGTTGCTCTCTCATTCTGCATACTATTGTTCTACTGCTGCTCTCTTTATCCTGTATACTGCTATTTGATGCTCTATATCTTTGCACTTTGCTGTTCTATACCCTTTACTGGTATGTTCCTAATTTAAGTTTACAGAGTCCCAACACAATATTTTTCAATTCATGTCAATATACTTGTTGTTCCTTTAGTGCTTTATTTTATGGTTCTATTGCCTACCATGTAACTAGCATGCTTCTATGATTTCCCCTTCCCTTTTAGTATAAGACGTCTCATGCTTTACCTTGTATGATTTACTATAACCCTGTTCGACTCCCATGGAGTCAGCATGCCTGTTTTATCTATGTGATTATCCTTTTCCTGTCTCAAATGACTGTTGTTTCTTATATGTTCTCATCCTCTACTTAGCTTCTAATACTGCAGACCTGTGTCCCCCCACATGATACCTAAATGCTGTATGATTCTGACTCTATACCTAATATGTGACTCTGCTTGATATGTGATGTTTTATGATAACTATGTGATAATTGTCTCAAAACCTATAACTCTATTCTGCTGCTACCATGTGAATTATTTGTCCCCAACTCCCTATCCTTGTTTGTGTTTGTCTCTTAGACTCTGCATATTTGCCGAGTTGTTGTTGGCCTGTTTCTTTCTTTTTGCAAACTGGTTTTCATAAACCTTACAATGTCTTTTGAAGTTATATTTCAAAAATGTTACTACAGACTCTTTTCAAACTCCAATTCTCTTTTAAAACTCTAAGCACTTCCCACCACTCTTAGATTCTAGGTTCTTCCCTCTTCGTGTGAGCACTGTCTGGGATCCCCTGAGATCCTTAGGAACTCTGACACACCTGGATTACAAGAGGTCTTGGAATATGTCATGTTGGATCTGGTACTTGGGCCTACTGATAGGCTCCCTATAGTGTAACTTCTTAATTTTCTTATTCATCTGTGTAATTTGTGCAACAATGGTCCGTAATAATTATTTGTAAAAAGCAACTCCGGGGATGGATAGTGAAAGGGTGGGGCTATGCATGCCTAGTGCAATTTTTGGGTAGAAATCATGTCTTAGGATTTATTTTATCTCTGTGCGATAGAAACCCTGTTTAGGACATATCTACCATGAAATAGAGATCATGTCTTAGGTATATTTGTGTTTTCATCTCATCACATGCATGCTCACGTAGAAAAATCATGCTAATACCTGTTATAATTATTGTTGCTTCATTCAGAAATCTTGTTCTTGTTCGAATAATAATTGTCTTACAATACTATTTCTGCATGCGTATTCATCTAGATATCCTGCTTAGGATTACGATCGAATTATCATTAGAGGCCATATTTCCTTAGGGATCTATGTTCAGCATGTCTTTATTTAAGGTTTCGTGTTAAGTAATCTATTGAACACCTAGAAAAACATGTATTAGGTTCAATAATTAAGTGAAATCAGGCCCATGTATCATCCACACAGATAATAACCTCGCCTAAAATATGTTCCAAATGGTTTAAAACATTTTCCTGGCATTTTAAACCCAAACTGATTCATACTTGATATCTTGCTTGCATTCTAAGGTTTTTGTACAGTGTCTATTAAACAATGATTTTAAAATCAGTCATGCATTCTTTTTTTGAAATTCATCCAAACCCTGTTGTTTGCTACTGTCTTCACACCTAGAATTCCTGCTTAGGTTCTAAATCTGAGACCTTCTTTGCGTTTGAGACGTGCTATTTACGTGCCTTACTTCCGGAGGGTACTTGATCCATATGTTTGTTATGTGTATCCCATATGTGTAATTTCTAACTGTTTTCCACTTGTCGTCTAGAGTTTATCCTTTAAAACTTAAGGGTTAAGTTTAGTACTCACCTTGTAGGATTAGTAGTCCTAAATACCCTCCAGGACTTATAGGATGGGACGGGTAATAGCACGTAATAAGCTGTCGTGGCCAGCACACGCTTCTTTAAATAACCTCTACGGGGTGGGAAGGGTAGAATACGGATATGATGACCGGTGCGCTAATACCACGTGTAGCCCCTCTTTGAGGAGTGATTACCGGGTATTGCATTGATGTGATCCATATTATTTTAAACCTAGGAGAATTCTTTTCAAATGTTTTACTTTGATGTTTTTACCAAAAACCTTTAAAAGATTCTCATACTTGTTTGAAATCCTCTCTTATATGAACCTTACTTGCTATTTGTTTACTATCCAAATTCACAAAACTTCTTGGTTGGGACCCACATTTGTGGATCTTGAGGGGTGCCTAACACCTTCCCCTTAGGATAACTTCAAGACCTTAACCAATCTCTGGTAATGCAAACTAGTTCATGAGTTATCTACTCTAGGTGCCCTAACGCACCACAAAATCGTTAGGTGGTGACTTTTCCTTAAACATCTTCCTTTAAGGAGTTGTCCAGAATGTCATGAACCAGATCTCTCCGCACCTGACCCGTACGAGGAAAAAGGGGGGCGCGACAGCATGGCGACTCTGCTGGGGATATTCCCTAGGCTTGCACCATTACAGGTTGTCTTGTGAATTTGGACCTTTTAATTTCTGTTTAAATGTTTATGCCCTTTCCTATTCAATGCTGTTAACTGTTTAATTTCGCAAGTATTTATTTTGCCTGAAATAACTGACGTATCTTCAATGTTTTCTTTGTAACTGCTTTCAATTATAACTGCAGTATTTCCTTTCTTTACCTCTTTCCTCAATGTGAAAATACATGCCTACTTGTTTAAATGTTATTTATTGCATATCATGATCCGCATTCATATTCCGCTCGTGCCAAACAAAATCCTATAGCAACGCTTACAATGAGTGGTTGTGCTATTCCAATATCACTACCCCTAAATTTAGAAAGGCGTATTTGCGATAAAACTAGTCGATCAGCGGTGCAGCCGACCGTTCCGTGCCTTCCCCCTTGAGTTGTCCGCTCAAGGGTACCGGTCTAAAACCCCATAGAAAGCTTAATCTATTGTATGTTGCATGCATCATGGTCAAACCTAGCCAGGTTAACGTGTCGTCCGCACAATATCTTTTAAGATAGCCTTGTCCAAAGTCCATTGGGTTTCCCTGGAACCCAAACAGACGCCTTCACGTTCTGTGCATTTATTTGGAGAATTAAATGCGCATGCTAATTATTGATGTTAAATAGTCGAGTCTGGTGGGGGTAAGGGCCTAACTTGTTTGTTTTGCAGAAATGAGGCACGAGGTCCCCAGATTCGGTATGGTCACCAATATCCACCCAAATTACTAAAATGGTGGGAGGATCTTCACTCCAGTGACAAAACATCCGTCAGAAAAAACTTGGGCAACCTGCCCTCTCTTATGGACATTTAGCCTAACAACATAATGATAGAAGCTGCTACCCTTTTCTGGGACTGTGATCGATCGGTCTTTCGCTTTGGAAACAACGAGATGACACCATTTCTAGAGGAAATATGAGGGTTAGCCGGTTTAGCATGGGAGTCTCCAGGTTTATTGATGCCTGAAAACCGTACAGGCCGAGGTTTTCTCAAGATGATGGGACTAAAGAAAAATCCAGGCTTGGTCTGCTTGGAACACTTGTACATCCCCTTTGACTATTTGTACGAGAGGTATGGTCGTATCCAGTCTTACCGCATTTATCAGGAAGAGTTCACCCTTAATTCTCTAGGGCACATTCATCGCCGGGTATTCTTCTTTATAGTATGCTTCTTGGGTCTGATGGTGTTCCCAACAAAGAAAGAAAGAATCCACACCAGGTTGGCTATGGTTACCAAGACTCTGATAGAAGGGGTTGACGGGCACGACTTCAGTATCGTGCCAATATCATTGCTGACATGTACCGAGCCTTGGAAAAGTGTCAACGAGGGGCAAAACATTTCGAGGGTTGCAATCTGTTACTCCAACTATGGCTCACTGAGCATTTGCAAAAGGGAGACTACCGTCAGGACATCCATAGGAGAGTTTGGGATGATCATATTGCTTTCCATCATCCAAAGCGTATGAACTACATCCCCGACATGTTTGCTTAGCTGGAAAATGCCAATGGATGGGCCGAGTTTCTAGGGAACTTGACCGAGGATCAGATTCAATGGATGTTTGAGTGGTTCCCAACCGACGAGTTCATCATCCGAACTCGAGACACCCCATTTCTGTTATTGATTGGTCTAAGAGGGACGTATCCTTACGTCCCGATCCGAGTCATGAGGCAGGAAGGAAGGAAGAAAGTGGTACCAAGGGTCGAGAAGATGAGTCATCTCAGAGCAGATTTCCAAAACAACGGCACCCCTCATAAGTGCCAAGCTCAGTATTTGTGGCACTGAAAGATCCGGTTAGAAAAGGACACTATTAAACCCGACAGGTATCATGCTGGTTACTCTCCTTATTATCTGGGATGGTTGGAAGATAATAAGTATCGAGCCAGGGTTTGCTCAAGGCCACAGGGTCGTAGATGAGAGGGCCAAGGAAACGACTAGACTCAACTAGTTGCACAAGAGGCTCCGTGATTGTGAAGAAGATCATCACAAAATACACGAGGCCAACAAGAAGCTGATAGAGGAATGGAAAGACATGGCCATCACCTCCACCCAGAGGCTGGCACACTTGGAGCGAGGCATAGTCGACTTAGAGGACAAGTTCATTAGGAGGATCGAGACCTGTCAGAAGACCGAGGGAACCGAAGGAGGAATTCTATCCAGGACCTACTTACTACTGGGACTCCGCGAGATGGAGATCTTGATCAAGGCGAGCAGAGATGCCGAGTCCGGGGAAGGTCGTTCTGGGAACAAGTAGTTAGGATTGTCTTTACTTTGCCTTATGATGTAATAAGGCCCCTGGCCATTTGTGACATTTTATATTTTTCGCATTCTTACAGTCGTGTTGGATTTGTCTATTTTATTATAAATAAAATGAGGCATTTGGCATCTTAAATTCTCCAAATCAATTTGTCGCTTGGCCTACCTCGGGCACAAAAAGGTCCCCAACTTAGGACACGCTTTACATTTTCGCCTTATGTGTTTAAATACTGCAATATTTCTTTTATGATCCTCACTAACTTCATTACTTTTTCGTTTTTCGTTTTCTTTATTTATTATTCCCTTCCCCAAAGGTTGGTTGGTGCATTCTGGCATCATCCTCCTACCGCACAAGATCAAAGGGCCCTCCTCCTACTCCTCCTTCTAGTCCTTCCAAAGGAAAAAGCAAAGGTAAATCTAAGATGGCAGAGGCAAGCGGCGTTAGAAAAGACAACAGGGATGAACAGGTTGAAACCGCTGATGGTCGGGGTATTCAGGTTCTACAAGAGGGTATGTCTCCACTGGATAAGAAGTTGCTGAAGTTCCAAGAGGAACTTGACCAAGTCAAGAATTTGGCTCACCTATCACTACTCCCTCAATGTTCCGGATGTCCACTTCCCAAATGCTCCAAACCCCATTTTACAACAAAACACCCCTAAACAANCGGAACATTTTCGCCTTATGTGTTTAAATACTGCAATATTTCTTTTATGATCCTCACTAACTTCATTACTTTTTCGTTTTTCGTTTTCTTTATTTATTATTCCCTTCCCCAAAGGTTGGTTGGTGCATTCTGGCATCATCCTCCTACCGCACAAGATCAAAGGGCCCTCCTCCTACTCCTCCTTCTAGTCCTTCCAAAGGAAAAAGCAAAGGTAAATCTAAGATGGCAGAGGCAAGCGGCGTTAGAAAAGACAACAGGGATGAACAGGTTGAAACCGCTGATGGTCGGGGTATTCAGGTTCTACAAGAGGGTATGTCTCCACTGGATAAGAAGTTGCTGAAGTTCCAAGAGGAACTTGACCAAGTCAAGAATTTGGCTCACCTATCACTACTCCCTCAATGTTCCGGATGTCCACTTCCCAAATGCTCCAAACCCCATTTTACAACAAAACACCCCTAAACAACCAAATCACCCCAAAGACCAAGTCCCGACAGCACAATGCAATGCCTGTCACCATAACACTCCACATCTCCAGGAACAGACAAAAGACCACTTACAGGACTACAATAATCCCATTTATGTGGAAACCGTGGCTAATTCCACACCACATACCCATGATCTGACGAGAAGGATAGGCTCATTAGGAATTTGGCCGAGGAACTCAAGAAGTTGACCAATCAAGTTCAGGGCGTCGAAGGAGTTAGAGGGATTGAGGGGCCGAGCTATGAATATCTTTGCATATTACCTGATCTCGAACTGCTCGAGGGGTACAAACCTCCTATGTTCGAGATGTTCGATGGTACTGGTGATCCAAGAGTCCATTTGAGAACTTATTGCGACAAATTGGTTGGCGTGGGAAAAGATGAAAGAATCTGCATGAAACTCTTGATGAGGAGTTTGAAAGGAGATGCACTGTCCTAGTACATCGGCCAGGATCCAAAGAAATGGACTAATTGGGTAAACATGGCAACAGACTTCATGGATCGATTCAGGTTCAACACGGAGAATGCTTCAGATGTATTCTACATCCAGAATTTGAAGACGAAGCCAACAGAGACCTTTCGCGAGTATGCTACTCGTTGGAGGTCAGAAGCTGCCAAGGTTAGGCCAGCCTTAGAAGAGGAACAAATGAAGAAGTTCTTTGTACGAGCTCAGGATCTTCAATATTACGAACGAGTGATTATGGTCGAAGGTCACAAGTTCTCTGACATCATCAAATTGGGAGAGCAAATCGAAGAAGGCATCAAAAGCGGTATGGTTACCAACTTTGAAGCTTTACAGGCTACTAATAAAGCTCTACAGTCTAGTGGTGTGTCCAGAAAGAAGGATGTGGGAGCCGTGATGGTCGCACAACAGGCCAAGTCCCCGCCCAAATACCAAGTATACCCAACACCCTCATTCACATACCAACCAGCTCCAAGTTACCAAACACCTTCATATCAATACCAAGCGCCCTCACCCGCATATCAAGCTCCACCACACACATATCAGCCTACCTAACCCAGATACTCCCAACCAACCCCCGTTTATAACGCCTACAATTCCCAACTTTCTCCAGCGGGAATGAGGATTAGGACACCTATTCCAGTGGCAATGTCAACAACGCCACCCTTTTACTCAAACGCCATCCCATGGGCCTACAGAGCTGAAGCAAGGAGAAAGGGTAAAAGCAAGTCTGAGGAAGCCATTACTGCACAGGGTATGACTAGAACTGGTAGAGTTTACACCCCTGAACATTTGGCTGAATTTAGCAAGCAGGCTGCTAACCGTCCTCCCACCATTGAGGCAGGTTCAGACAATCATTGGAGAAACATCCAAGCCAAAGAGTATTCAATCCTCGACCAGTTGAACAAGACACCAGCTTAGATATCTATCCTCTCTCTATTACAGAATTCTGAGATGCACATGAGCGCCTTGCTGAGTGAGGCATACGTACCAGACAATATCACTAGCGGAGAGATAGAAAACATGGTGGGCCAGGTTCTGGAAAGCCACAAGATTACTTTCCATGAAGACGAGTTTTCGCCCGAGGGGTTAGGGAATAATAGAGCACTACATATCACTGTGCAATGCGAGGACCACTTCATTACAAGGATCTTAATTGATGGGGGTTCCAGCCTCAACATTTGTCCACTGATCACACTCAAGAAATTGAGCAAAAGTCTACATGATATAAAAGAAGGAGAGTTCAATGTAAAGGCCTTTGATGGTTAGCTGAGGTCCACTATGGGAGAAATCACCTTGTTCTTACAGATGGGACCAACCTAGTTCGATGTAGACTTCCAAATGATAGACGTGCCCGCATCCTACAACTTGCTGTTAGGGCAACCTTGGATACATGCCGCTGGGGCCGTGGAATCAACCCTACATCAAGTGCTGAAGTTTGAATTGAATCATCAAGAGGTAGTTATTCATGGCGATGGTAGCAACCATATCTACGATCGCCAGACTTTTTTGGTCATTAAGGGGAGAAGGAAGCTGGGTGGAGAAATCTACCACAACATTGAACGAGTTAACGCCATTGATAAGGATAAATGGTGGGACAGTAAGATAGAGAGCATCTTGAACTGGAAAGGATACGAGCTAGGCAAAGGGCTCGGTAAATATCTCCAGGGGATAACGAAGCCAATAACACTCAAGAAGCATGGTACCTTTTTCGGGCTAGGGTATGAGTACATTTGGAAGGAATTCAAGGACTGGTCGCCACCATGGTGAAATTGCTACTACTCATTTGGAGCAACCCATACCTCACTTAGAACAAAATTTCCAGCAAGCTGATGTTATCTACGGTACGGACGAAGAGGAAGTGTTAANGCATTAGCGGCAATGAGGGATTTATTTTTGGACGATGAGGACATGGACTGCTGTGTCATTCTTGAAGGGGGAGGGGAGGAAGGCCCTTCCATACAGGTCGTGAGCAGAGGATCATATCTCAAGAATTGTTCTGTCAGGACGACCAAAGCCCCTCGAGCCTCGGTGTAGCAAGGCTAACAAAACAAGCATTTATTTACAGCTTACTTATTTTTGTTAAAAAAAAAATTTCTTCCTTTTCGCATTTTTAATTTCTGCAAGAAAGAGCTCCTATGTTCAAATGATTATTCAATTTATCAAAGCATTTGTAGTTTCTCCATAAATCGTATATTTACTTGCTACTGTTTTCCTCCCCATTACTTTATTTACACAACATTACTATTACTTATCTTGATGAACCGACCACTGTGACATGCAACAAGGCAACACAACAAATGGATTCCGATTCAGAAGAGGATGATATGCCTAAGGATATCTTGAAAGAGGTCGATAACTTTGAGAATAGACCTAAGTCTAACTTGTACGAGACTGAGGTTGTCAACCTGGGAAACACAGAGTATGTCAAAGAAACACACATCAGCGTTCATCTGTCGTCATTAGAAAAGGAGGAATATATAGAGTTTTTAAGAGAATATGAGGACATATTCGCCTGGTCGTATGATGACATGGCCTCTATACATTTGTTGTGGCCCACAAGTCGCCAACCGATCCGACATGCTCACTAGTGAAGCAAAAGCTCAGGAAGTTCAAACGAGACATGAGTTTGAAAATCAAAGAAGAGGTCACCAAGCAGATCAACGTCAGGGTTCTCCGGGTGGTTAAATACCCGACATGGTTAGCCAACATCGTGCCTGTGCCAAAGAAAGATGGGAAGGTTAGAGTCTGTGTCGACTACCGGGATCTCAATCAGGCCATTTCGAAGGACGACTTCCCTTTGCCAAATATACACATCCTAATTGACAACTACGCCAAGCATGGGCTGCAGTCCTTTGTAGATTGTTTCGCTGGCTACCATAAGATTTGGATGGACGAGGAAGATTCTGAGAAAACAACATTCATTACGCCATGGGGAGTGTATTGTTACAAGATGATGCCATTCGGTCTGAAGAACGCAGGGGCCACCTACATGAGGGCCATGACTAGTATATTCCACAATATGATTCACAAGGAGATTGAGGTATATGTGGACGACATCATCATCAAATCAAGGAAAGCCACTGACCATCTGGAAGATCTGAGGAAGTTCTTCAATAGGTTAAGGAAGTACAATTTGAAACTTAACCTTGCGAAGTGTGCATTTGGGGTTCCTGCTATCAAGTTACTAGGGTTCATCGTCAATCGCCGAGGAATAGAACTGGATCTATCAAAGGTCAAATCCATCCAAGAATTTCCGCCACCAAAGAACAAGAAGGATGTTATGAGTTTCCTGGGGAGACTCAATTACATCAGCCGGTTCATAGCCAATTCTACCGTCATTTGTGAACTAATTTTTCAAGATGATGAAAAAGAATGCTACAACCAAATGGACCGATGATTGTCAAAAGGACTTCGATAGAATAAAAGAGTAACTCTCAACACCACCAGTCCTGGTACCGCCCGAGCCGGGTAGACCTCTGTTACTTTACCTTGCTGTGTTGGATGGAGCTTTCGGTTGCGTTCTTGGGCAACATAACGAAACAGGAAGGAAAGAGCAGGCCATTTACTATCTTAGCAAGAAATTCACTCCATATGAAGCCCGGTACTCTTTATTGGAACACACTTGCTGTGCTTTGACTTGGGTCGCACAAACGTTGAGGCACTATTTATCTACATATACAACGTACCTCATATCAAGGATGGATCCAGTGAAATACATCTTTCAGAAGCCCATGCCCACTGGCCAAATGGCAAATCCTGTTAAGTGAGTTCAACATTATTTACGTGACTCAGAAGGTGGTCAAGGGACAAGCATTAGCAGATAATCTCACTGAAAATCCTGTTGATGGGAAATACGAACCATTAAAAACGTATTTCCCTGATGAAGAAGTGTCATTCGTAGGAGAGGACATTGTAGAATCCTACGATGGTTGGAGGATGTCCTTTGATGGGTCTGCAAACTTCATAGGCGTAGGTATTGGGGCAGTCCTAATATCAGAAACCGGTCAGCACTATCCAGTATCCGCCAAACTCAGGTTCCCCTGCACCAACAACATGGCTGAATATGAGGCCTGCATCTTGGGGCTCAACTTGGCCATCCACATGAACGTTTAGGAGTTGTTAGTGATTGGTGATTCAGACCTATTGATACACTAAGTACAAGGAGAATGGACGACCAAGAATTCCAAGATACTGCCATATCTACATAGTGTACAGGAGTTGAGAAAGAGGTTCACAAAGATAGAGTTCAGGCACATCCCCAGAATCCAGAATGAGTTCGCTGATGCATTGGCTACCTTGTCATCTATGATCCAGCATCCAGACAAGAATTTCATCGATCCCATCTTAGTGGGGATCCACAATCAGCCAGCCTACTGCGCCAATGTTGAAAAATAAGTTGACGGAAAGCCTTGGTTTCATGATATCAAAGAGTACTTGGCAAAGGGAGAATATCCAGAACCTGCAAACGCTACTCAGAAACGAACACTTCAAAGGTTGTCAAACAATTTCTTTCATAGCGGAGGGATTCTGTATAGGAGGACTCCTGATTTGGGTTTACTAAGGTGTGTTGAAGCAAAATAATCAACAAAACTATTAGAGAAGATACATGATGGTACATGCGGTCCTCATATGAACGGTTTCGTTCTAGCAAAGAAGATACTTCAGGTCGGTTATTTCTGTATGACCATGGAAACAGATTGCATCCAGTATGTCCGAAAGTGCCACCGTTTTCAGATACATGGGGATATGATAAAGGTACCTCCGAGTGAGCTTAATGCAACAAGTTCACCATGGCCGTTCGCCGCCTGGGGCATGGATGTTATCGTACCAATCGAGCCTGCCGCCTCCAACGGACACAGGTTTATTCTTGTTGCCATTGATTACTTTACCAAATGGGTTGAAGCAACCTCTTACAAAGCAGTTACTAAGAAAGTCGTGGCCGACTTTGTCCGCGACCACATAGTTTGTCGATTTTCAGTTCCAGAGTCAATCATTACCGACAATAGTTCCAACCTCAACAGTGACCGGATGAGAGCCATGTGTGAAACCTTCAAGGTCAAACACAAGAATTCCACAGCATACATACCTTAAATGAATGGAGTCGTTGAGGCTGCCAACAAGAATATCAAGAAGATATTGAGAAAGATGACAGAGAAGCACAAGAAATGGCATGAGAAGCTGTCATTCGCCTTACTGGGATACCGCACCACAGTCTGCACATCAACTGGGGCAACTCCTTACATGTTGGTTTATTGTACAGAAGCCGTTATTCCTGCCGAGGTCAAAATTCCATATCTGAGAGTCATATAAGAAGCCGAACTCAGCGATGCTGAGTGGGTACGAAGCCGTTATGAGCAATTGGCCCTAATAGACGGAAAAATAATGAACGCAGTTTATCATGGTCAGCTATATCAGAACAGAACGACCAGAGCCTTCAACAAGAAAGTCAATCCGAGACGATTCACACCGGGGCAACTTCTGTTAAAGAAGATTTTTCCTCACCAAGACGAAGCAAAAGGTAAATTCTCTCCCAATTGGCAAGGCCCGTACATGGTTCACCGAGTGTTGATAGGAGGAGCACTCATACTTGCAGAAATGGATGGAGAAATCTGGCCAAAGCCAATCAACTCAGATGCAGTCAAAAGCTACTATGTGTAACTTTAATGCTTTTATCAAATGTTGTAAATTGAACTACGCCTGACCTGATTCTTATTTAAGAGGGGACACGTAAGCAGCCCTATGGGTTCGGTCACATTGTAATAAAATTTCATTTCCCCCCCTCCCCTCCTGAATGGAAACTGGGGCAGAATTTTGAGGAGGGACCTCAAAATTCCGAAGTAAATGCAGCCAAGCACCGCACAAGCAACAACCAGAAGCATTCACCCACCAAACTGGGGCAGAATTTTTAGGAGGACCTTCAAAATTTCATAGCAAAAGAGGTTGCAATGCCTTGTACCGCGTCGTGGTCGTCGGTTCATCCAAAAATTAGTACTTTACATTATATGTTATGTTTTTATAAAACCATGCATATTTGTTTTCTCAAAAAAATAGCTTGTTTAGCAACACTACCCTGCGATATGACCAACAAAGTCCTCGTTATCAAGCAGACAGGCCGAGCCGAGTCGGTGGGAATGTGAACCAACCTTCCCCTTTACAGAACTCACAATTTTTCTTTGGATGCAGGCACCAAGACGGCGAAAGCCCAGAACACATTACTATTTTCACAAGATGCATATTTCTTAAGGACACCCTCTCAAACTCGTCGCACATGTCGATGCCAACTATCATCACAAAGAAAGCTTATTCACCACAATCGTATCACCGCAGTTTATCGTCAGCTAAAAACTCTTGTTGTCGTTCATTTTCCGACACTGCATAAGGCTACCATTATGCCTTCCTAGGTTCTGCGCTACCTCCCTTGCATTTTATTTCCTGCACTGCATAAGGCTGCCATTCTGCCTTTCGAGGTTCTACGCTACCTTCCCTACATTTTATTTCCTGCATTGCATAAGGCTACCATTCTGCCTTCCGAGGTTCTACACTACCTCTGCTGCATTTTATTTCCTTCACTGCATAAGGCTGCCATTCTGCCTTCCGAGGTTCTACGCTACCTCCCTGCATTTTATTTCTTGCATTGCATAAGGCTGCCATTCTGCCTTCCGAGGTTCTACGCTACCTCTCCTGCATTTTATTTCCTGCATTGCATAAGGATTCCATTCTTCCTTCCGAGGTTCTACGCTACCTCCCCTGCATTTTATTTCCTGCACTGCATAAGGCTACCATTCTGCCTTCCGAGGTTCTACGCTACCTCCCCTGCATTTTATTTACTACATTGCATAAGGCTACCATTCTGCCTTCCGAGGTTCTGCGCTACCTCCCTTGAATTTTATTTCCGGCTTTGCATAAGGCTACCATTCTTCCTTTCGAGGTTCTACGCTACCTCCGCTGAATTTTACTTCATTGCATAAATCTCCAATCTACCTCTTCAAAGCAACCACCTTTCGTGACGTTACTTATTTATGCTTCTCTCGGGCTAAGCTCCGCCCCTCTTTTCTTTCGCAAATCGCAAGACGAAACTTTGTCTTGTTAGCATGATACCACTGCATTCTTCATGGGCTGAAATATCGCCAACTTGTCCAAAGGCGTCATCGTTCGGAGGCACCATCTTCATGGCCCGAGAACATCATTTCATAGCCTGAGTATCTGTTTTATTCAACTTTCACATCATTATTCAAAGGCACCATGGTTCGGAGGCACCATCCTCATGGCCCGAGAACGTTATTTCATAGCCTGCGAATCCCACACCAAGCGATTCATGGCCCGGGACGTCATGGTCTAAGGACAATCATCCTCAATTGTCCCAAGACAACATTCATAGTCCAACGGGAACTTGCATCATGTTTATATTATGCATGATATACGCTTGTTATTTATTTGCAGGTAATCCTGCCGGAACAACCAACCAGGCAGGAGCGGGCCGCTCCATTTCTCCGGTACAGCCACGTAAGACCTTCCTACTTTACCTTATCTCGCACCTTGCGTCCGTTCTTGTGAAACATCACCCGTATATTTTTTTGCTGATACCTGAACTACACACGGCCTGATTCCTGTAAAACCAGGGATATATAAGCAGCTCAGAAGCAAGGGTGCAGCCTAATTCTCTCATACAATTTCCATTCGGTCAAAATTGGCAATCATATCCATACCCGACAACTCTTTCATCCTTCCTGGGTAAAGAGGAGCAGCTGTTGATACCCAAATTTTCCTCAAATTACTTGCATATACGCTTGCAAAATCACTCTTTATAATAATTGGTATTTTTTCATATTTTCCATATTTTTATCAAATTATTTTCATGATTATTTAATATTTCATATTCAATAATTATTCGTAAATGGTGTTGTAAATAATTTCAAGATGTTTTCCAGCTCAATATATCTTTTTTATTCCTATTTAATTCCATTAGGATTTGATTATTTCACAAATTAGCCAATTGGGCATTATTTAGCTGTAATTACAGTAATTTTTCAATTATAGCCCAATTGTACAAGTTATGCTATTTTAATCTGACAATTAGTCATTTTTATATTTAATATTATTTAATTACCTTAATTTCATTTATTTAAACTCAATTTCATTTTTTATATAATTATTGGCTGTTTATTTAATTATTTATCTATTTTTTTGGGTATTTAATAGCTGGTCACTTTTTTTTAAAAATATAGCCTAAATTGAATCCCAACCCAACTAATTAAATACCCAGCCCAACCTTTTAACTCTACCCGGCCCAACCCCCAATTATTCTGAGCCGTTGATCAAATTAGATCAACGACCCAGATCCGTTCTTACCATAATTAACTCTCAACTACCCCCGTCCGACCCCTCATTCCTTCATGACCATTCTCTCTCTATTTCTCTATCTCTCTCTATATCCTCTGATTCTCTCGAGAAGTCTCCTCGACTTCTCCCTCTCCGATGAGTTCCGTCCACCTTCTTCGGTTGGTTTCTCACCGGAAAGCATGGTTCCTCACCATCTTTGGGTCATCTGCTCACCTCTCATCGGCCCAGTGAAAACCTGGGCTCCTCAGGCAAGCTCAGAGCGGTTCTCTTGCCTCCCATGGTCCCATGCCACCTTTCCGGCCTTTCCTTGGCAGTTTGAGTAAGTGTTACAATCTCTCCGGCTTAATCCGGTGCCACCTCTGAGGTTCTTCTTTTTCTCTAGGTTCCACGAAACCCTAATACTATGATTCTTCAACTTCTTTTAAGATCTACTCTAGATCTACAGTGTTGTGAAGCTTTTCTACATTTTCTGTAAAATCCCATCTTTAAACGATTTCTTTTAATTTCGAAATTAGGGTTTCTTAACCCCTTTCAAAGAACGGTTTTTACTTCTAGCTTTAGTGATTTCCACTGTTCTCTTATGTTTCTTGCTTGTTTGACTTATTATGCTAAAAGCCCTAATTCTTTTAGCCCGTTCGATTATTTGTGCTTGTTCTCCTGTGAAGCCATTCATATATTCTCTTATTCTTGTTGCTAGGGACTTAGTCCTATTGTTTTGTGATTCCTTGCTTAGGGTTCCCTATTCTTGTGCCATTAATTATCAAATTGATACTGGTTAGTGACTGTTTGCCTGATAATCACCATTGACTCTGTGTATCTCTTTGCTTAGCTGTGATATTTTCCTCGAACCTGTGACTTTGTATATGCTGTACTAATTTCGAACTTGTTTCCTTGCTTATATGATACTTTCCTTAATTATACTTGATTCCCTGTAATTGTGATGACATCCGAGATACTTTCAATCAATTTTTTCAAAACTAATACTCTGCTTTACTTTATAAATATACTGTTAGTTCAACCTTCCTTAATTATATACTATGTACTTGGCTCTTATTATGCACTATGTGATTTCCTTGTCCTAATTTGACAGAATCGGTCCTATTGTACTGATTTCTTTTCTAGTTTTTACCTTGACTATGCCGTTTGAACTAGACTCCTTAATTTAAGGAGTCTAGTTTGTCTTAATTGGTGTTGATTGATTGTTTTTTCCATAATTTGCCTATGCACTACTCGTTTTCAAAACTATATAAAGACCTGTCTTCCCTCTTCACAAACACACTAAAATTCACACACACACTGATATTGAGAGCACTGACACACACATACATTGCTCTGAACTTCTCTATGATTTCATACACTTCTTGCTCTTTGCATCTATTTCTGACTACTCAGTCGGCTGAAAGCCAAGACTGAGTAATATCTATTGCTCTTGTGTTCCTACATACTACTGTTCTACTGTTGCTCTCTCATTCTGCATACTATTGTTCTACTGCTGCTCTCTTTGTCCTGTATACTGTAGTTTGCTGCTCTATATCTTTGCACTTTGCTGTTCTATACCCTTTACTGGTATGTTCCTAATTTAAGTTTACAGAGTCCCAACATAATATTTTTCAATTCATGTCAATATACTTGTTGTTCCTTTTGTGCTTTATTTTATGGTTCTATTGCCTACCATGTAACTAGCATGCTTCTATGATTTCCCCTTCCCTTTTAGTATAAGACGTCTCATGCTTTACCTTGTATGATTTACTATAACCCTGTTCGACTCCCATGGAGTCAGCATGCCTGTTTTATCTATGTGATTATCCTTTTCCTGTCTCAAATGACTGTTGTTTCTTATATGTTCTCATCCTCTACTTAGCTTCTAATACTGCAGACCTGTGTCCCCCCACATGATACCTAAATGCTGTATGATTCTGACTCTATACCTAATATGTGACTCTGCTTGATATGTGATGTTTTATGATAACTATGTGATAATTGTCTCAAAACCTATAACTCTATTCTGCTGCTACTATGTGAATTATTTGTCCCCAACTCCCTATCCTTGTTTGTGTTTGTCTCTTAGACTCTGCATATTTGCCGAGTTGTGGTTGGCCTGTTTCTTTCTTTTTGCAAACTGGTTTTCATAAACCCTTACACTGTCTTTTGAAGTTATATTTCAAAAATGTTACTACAGACTCTTTTCAAACTCCAATTCTCTTTTAAAACTCTAAGCACTTCCCACCACTCTTAGATTCTAGGTTCTTCCCTCTTCGTGTGAGCACTGCCTGGGATCCCCTGAGATCCTTAGGAACTCTGACACACCTGGGTTACAAGAGGTCTTGGCATATGGCATGTTGGTTCTGGTACTTGGGCCTACTGATAGGCTCCCTATGGTGTAACTTCTTAATTTTCTTATTCATCTTTGTAATTTGTGGAATAATAGTCCGTAATAATTATTTGTAAAAAGCAACTCCGGGGATGGATAGTGAAAGGATGGGGCTATACATGCCTAGTGTAATTTTTGGGTAGAAATCATGTCTTAGGATTTATTTTATCTCTGTGCGCAATAGAAACCCTATTGAGGACATAACTACAATGACATAGAGATCATGTCTTAGGTATATTTGTGTTTGCATCTCATCACATGCATGCTCACGTAGAAAAATCATGCTAATACCTGTTATAATTACTGCTACTTCATTCAGAAATCCTATTCTTGTTCGAATAATAACTGTCTTAAAATACTGTCTCTGCATGCGTAGTCATCTAGATATCCTGCTTAGGATTATAATCGAATTATCATTAGAGGCCATATTACCTTAGGGATCTATTTTTAGCATGTCTTTATTTAAGGTTTCGTGTTAAGTACTCTGTGGAACACCTAGAACAACATGTATTAGGTTCAATAATTAAGTGAAATCAGGCCTTGTATCATCCACACAGATAATAACCTCTCCTAAAATATGTTCCAAATGGTTGAAAACGTTTTCCTAGCATTTTAAACCCATAATGATTTCATACTTGATATCTTTCTTGCATTCTGAGGTTTTTGTACATTGTCTATTAACCAATGGTTTTAAAATCAGTCATGCATTGTTTTTCTGAAATTCATCAGAACACTAATGTTTGCTACTGTCTTCACACCTAGAATTCCTGCTTAGGTTCTAAATCTGAGACCTACTTTGTGTTTGAGACGTGCTATTTATGTGCCTTACTTGCGGAGGGGTACTTGAGCCATATGTTTGTTATGTGTATCCCATATGTGTAAGTCCTAACTGTTTTCCACTTTTCGCCTAGAGTTTATCCTTTAAAACTTAAGGGTTCCGCTTAGTACTCACCTTGTAGGATTAGTAGTCCTAAATACCCTCCGGAACTTATAGGATGGGACGTGTAATAGCACACAATAAGCTGTCGTGGCCAGCACACGCTTCTTTAAATAACCTCTACGGGGTGGGAAGGGTAGAATACGAATATGATGACCAGTGCGCTAATACCACGTGTAGCCCCTCTTCGAGGAGTGATTATCGGGTATTGCATTGATGTGATCCGTATTATTTTAAACCTCGGACAATTCATTTTCAAATGTTTTACTCTAATGTTTTCCCAAAACCTATAAAGATTTTCGTACTTTTTTGAAATCCCCTCTTATATGAACCTTACTTGCTATTTCTTTACTGTCAAATTCATTAAACTTCTTGGCTGGGACCCACAGTTGTGGATATTGAGAGATGCCTAACACCTTCCCCTTAGGATAACTTCAAGCCCTTACCCAATCTCTAGTAATGCAAACTAGTTCATGAGTTATCTACTTGAGGTGCCCTAACGCACCACAAAATCGTTAGGTGGCGACTCTTCCTTAAGATTCTTCCTTTATGGAGTTGTCCAGAATGTCATGAACCCGATATCTCCGCACCTGACCCGTGCGAGGAAAAAGGGGGGCGTGAAAATAGCCATGTTTCAATAAATTTTCTACTTCACCTTGTAAAAATCTGCAATCCGCAGTTTTGTGCCCATGATCATTATGGAATTCACAACAGTGATCTGGGCTTCTTCTATTTGTATTTGATCGCATCTCTTTGGGCCACTTAAGCTTGTCTCCAATGTTCCTAATATTGAGACAAGTTCAGTAGTACTTACATTAAAGGTATGATCCCCAATTTGAGTATTACCTCTAGGTCGTTCATCTCGATCTTTTCTGGATCTAGACGAGGATGAGACTACGTCTCTTCCCTGTGGTCTATAGTTCGACCTAGTGTTTTCAAATTTAGGACGAATATCGCGTCCCGAGGGTCCTAATTAAGGATCGTACCTGTTTTTACCTGATCTTTTATCTTATTTAGGACGTCTGGATCTGGAATGATCTTCATCTCTCGAACGAGCAATGATACCTTCCTCTATTCTGAGTTTAGTACTATACCTGTTATATACATCGTTTCATGTTGTAGCGGGGAATTCTCTTAGACTTTCTTTAAGTGATCTCGTGGCTTCTGAGCTTTTATCATTTAGGTTTCTTGCAAATTCCATGGCTGCCCAATTATCAGGCACCCTGGGTAACTGCATTCTTTCTCGTTGAAACCTGTCTACAAACTCACGGAGTAGTTCCGTGTCTCCTTGTTTTATTTTGAATATGTCTTCCATTCTTTTCTCAACTTTTTGTGCACCAGAGTGTGCTTTTATAAATGAATCTGCAAGCTCGGCAAAAGAGTCAATAGAATTTTCAGGGAGAAAAGAATACCAGGTTAGGGCTCCTTTGGTGAGTGTTTCCCCAAATTTTTTGACAAGGACAGATTCAATCTGTTTTTGTTAAGTCGTTGCCTTTTACTCCAGTAGTGAAATCAGTCACATGATCACGTGGGTCAGTTGTTCCATCATATCTAGGAACGTCAGGCATTTTAAAATTCTTGGGTATAGGAAAGGGTGCTGCACTTGGCTTCCAAGGTTGTTGAGAATACCTATCAACATCAATGCCTTTGATGATAGGTGGTACTCCAGGAATTTGTTCGATGCGATCGTTCTGCTCCTTCATCTGTTTCTGCATGGTTAGCAGTAAATTTTGTAATTCAGAGTTATTAGATATACCTGGTCTCGCTTCGAGAGATTCATTAGGAGTATCTCCCCTTCCTGAGTTTGCCAACCCAGATTGAGGATTTTCCATGGTGATGGTATTATTGGGGGGTGGCGTCGGTAGTGTAGGTAACGCTGCCGGTAATCCCCTCGTAACTTCTTGCAAAGCTTGTCTCACATACTCTTCAATCATTTTCTTTACACGATCTTGTTTCACAGTTTGATCATTATCACCATTGTTGTTATTGGATCTTTCTGGGGATTGTTCCCTTGAACCACGTGGGGTTCCTGAAGGCGATGGAACTGGGCTTCCATTCCTTTGCTGGTTGTTGTCGTTGGAGTTCGACATAGTTCAGAGGATATCACTTGAAAATAAAACAAAGATTATCAGATTTCCGGTAACGGAACCAATTTGTTTAACCAAAGAATTAGATCCTTTGTCTAAAGTTATTTCTAGGATGAACGCGGGTTACTGATAATCTAGGAAATAGAGAAAAATGAATAATAGACAATATTGCAGAAATATAGAAAAGCAAAGTAGATTGTATTCGAGAAACAGATGCCTTTACAAGTTGTATTCCCCTCCCTTATATAGGAGATTCCTTGATATAACGTACAACTCTTGCTATGGTTGCTCATTAATGACTAATTATGATAATGAGGCGTTACAAAGGATAACGGTAATTGGGGTACAGTAACATAACGTTTGAGTAATCAATTATGGGTTATTGAATCTGCCCGTAGCCTTGCCTAGATTCATTCTGACCGTACCTCTTCACTGTTTTGATCAGGTTGAGTTTCCCGTGGCTGATAAGCTCGTGGGTTTGTTGAATCGTTCCTATTTGTTCCGTACCTCTTCAAGGAATCACATCCAGATGTCGCGTTCTCCTGTGTCCACGTAACTGGCTGAGTTGTCAAAAATTGGCTTACGTGTAAAACTCTTTTTTACCAATACACTTACCTCAATTTTGTAGGCCACTCACTGTTCAATCACTGCGTTTCCTCTAGAATCTTGTTCTAACTTGCTCGAATCTAATCCGAATTAATTTAATATCATTAATTAAGGCTAAAGGAACTAACTTTATTGAAAAATATAATTTTTCCTAAGTTTTCTCAAAGAAAGTGAAAACCCGACCCTGGGCCCGCTTGGTCTAAACCCGGGGTTCGGACCAAATTACGTTTACCTATTCACCTACGAACCCAAATATACAATAAGTTTCGAGATCCAACCTTAATTCGATGTAAAAATTTAATTTTTACATAACTCCCTAATTCTACCCAAACCCTCAATTTTTGCCATGAAAATTCTTAGTTATTGATTTAAAAGTGATGAAAAACTATAAGGAATTGAAAGAGTAAAGTTTAGATTTTATTACCTATGACTTGAGGATGAACTTTGGTCAAGAAATTCATTCCTAGAGCTGTGGAATTCCAAAATATGGAGAAGAAGAAGGTCTGCCCGTTTTTAAAAGAGTTTATATAGTGCTGGGCAATAACCCATCGCGTTCGCAGCACCCTGGCCGCGTTCGCGTAGGGTCCTAGCCCCAGGCCTATGCGTTCGGGACGCAGGGCCCGCGTTCGTATAGCACAAGGAGGAGGGCCACAATATTATAATCTATGTGTTTGCGTCTAAGGCAATGCAAACGCATAGAGTAAAATGCCTGGGCACCAGAAAAAGGAAAAATCAGCAACCTTACAAGTGTAAAACATCACGTGGCCTATCTGAAACTCACCCGAGCACTCGGGGCTCTAAATAAAATATGCACGCAAGTCTAAAAATATAATACGGACTTGCTCGTGCGATCAAATCATGAAAATAACATGTAAAACCATGAATTAACCCTCAAAACTCATCATCTTCCTCAAGAACACTTATAGTTCATAACTTTTCAACCGGATGTCCGAATCACGTCAAATAAACTCCGTTTTTCATCAAATTTCACAGTTAACCTCTAAATATCATAACAAATCTGTACCGGGCTGTGGAACCAAAATACGGGCCCGATACCACTGGTTTCAAACATTAATTCTTTTCTTAATTTTATAAATATTTCAGCAAAATAATTTCTTTCAAAAAGTGATTTCTAAGGCTTGGGACCTCGGAATTCATTTTCGGGCATACGCCCGAGTCTCATATTTTACTGCGGACCTCTCAGGATCGTCGGAACACGGATCCGGGTTCGTTCACTCAAAATGTTGACCAAAGTCATCTAAATTCAAATTTTAACTCTAGAATTCACTATTTCTCATATTTTCACATAAAAGCTTTCCGGTTTCACATCTGGACTGCGCACACAAATTGAGGTATTTGAAGTTAATCTTTTTAGGGCTATTAAGCCTAGAATCGAGTCCAAGTTCATAAAATGACCCCTTGGGTCATCACACTTAAATTTT
Source organism: Nicotiana knightiana (assembly GCA_005239525.1). Taxonomy (NCBI): domain Eukaryota; kingdom Viridiplantae; phylum Streptophyta; class Magnoliopsida; order Solanales; family Solanaceae; genus Nicotiana; species Nicotiana knightiana. The sequence goes on along the minus strand of ML379241.1, from coordinate 1,275 downwards.
ATGCCACTTTTAGTAAATAAAGTTAGCATGCTTCCTTTTCACTTTCAGTGGTACACATAGTCATTGAAAGCATAAATAGTGGATAGAACTTCACACATATAGAAAACAACTAATAATTCATGAATTTCAGATGAACACAAAATCAAAGTGCCCTGAAAATGAGAAAAGACATTCAAAAAGAATACTAAAGTAAGCAAGTAAAATACATCGGAGAATGACTCAGAATTATATTTGAAAGAGTATACAACGTATCATTATACAAGTGAAATTATTATTTAAATAATTCTAATATTGATTAACTTCATGTGTCGTTATATTTGAAAATATTAAATTTTATAGCAATTCTAAAATTTATTTTTAAAAGGTAAAATGAACGATACACATTTCGAATGAAGAACATGTATTTCTTCTTAATTAGAAGGGCATACCTTTTGAAAAAATCTTACGGAAATTGTAGTAATACCTGTAACATGATATTGAATCTAAAACGGTTGATTTATTATATGTTTTTATTATGATTCTTCGAAAGGCCATAGTAAAAATAATTATAATTATATTAATACTATATTATAGTTGATTCGACTTTATTTTCTAATTTCTTTCATCATATGTGGTTTTTTTTATTGAAATATATATATGCCAAGATTTTTGTCAACTTGAACATAGTTTTACTTGTATGATGAATTTGAAAAAATAATGGATATTTTTTTTTTTTTGCTAATTAGCTATTTCAAATACTTAATTATTTATTTTTAACAAGTAAAAATAACTATAATTGTTTCGACTTTATTTTCTAATTTCTTTCATAATCGGTGCCCTTTATCTATTTAAGCTAAGATTTTTGCCAACCTGAAGATAGTTTTACTTATATGATGAATTTGAAAAATTATGAAGTCAATGTTTTTTGGCTAATTAGCTATTCCAAACAATTACTTATTTATTTTTAGCAATAAAAATAATTATATTTATTGATTTAAATACTTAATATTAGCTCATACCAAATTTTAAATAATCGATTATAATTATATTTTATCGAATAAAAGTTCTTTTGTCAAATTGTAAGAAATCAAATGAGTGGGAAATAGTTTTGTATATTTTACAGTATTTTAGTATATAAAAGAGTTTTACTTAAATCAAAACATAAAAAAAGTTACTCTGTCAACTTCCAAGAACGCCCTCTTTTCTTTTTTTATTGAATTCTTGGTATATGTCCAAAGTGATAAACTTTTAAAAATCAGTGGTTACGTCCTATTTGGTTAGTATTTTAATTCTTTC
>ML379240.1:0-15365 GCA_005239525.1 Nicotiana knightiana | reverse complement strand
GGGGATTGAGGGTGGTGGAGTCTGTGGTGTCTCCACTTGTGGCACTGTTGTTCTCATTAATGAGGGGATCAAGACTAGCTCATATTTTCCTACCTCTGGGTTATTTGTTGGACGAAGATTGAGGGAGTAGATTTGGAGTTCCAGTGGGCACATGATGATTACCTTTCTTGCAAATTGTTCTTTTAGGTCGTAGTATTTGTTGTTGTTGAGGAAGCATAGGATTGGCTGGGTTTCCCGTATGTCTGCCATTGTGGCTACTACTTCGAGTTGCTCTATTTCGTCAAGTGTGTTGGGATTGGCTAGTGGTGGGTGCACTGGAGTTGGTTGATAAGGTGTCGCTAGTGCATGTAGTGGAGATGAGATGTGGATGGTTGATCTTGGTTGTATCCATGGTACTAGAGAGTGAGGTGGGAGTTGTGGTGGATAGAATGGGAGCTCCATGGGAGAGGTTTGATTATAGTATAGAGGAGGAAGTGGGGTGTGGATCTGGAAGTGTTGCATGGACGAGGGAGGGTGCATCCAGAGGTATTGGTTGTAGAGTTCCACACCCATTCTCATGCCTTCCATTACTATCTGAGCAATGTCGGCGGGGTTTTGGATCATAAGTATCACATCCTGACCTTCCACCTCTATCGTGAAGGTGAGTGCATGTTCTTGTAGGCTCATTTATAGACATGATTGAGGGTAAGCTTGTGTGTGGGGATACTGAGTGATGTAGAGGGGTGGCAAGTGACGAGGGGGATTTCTCCAAGGGTGGTTGAAGTTGTGATTCATGGTTATGGAATGGTTGAGGAGGGGGGTGTTAGAGTATGTGAGTGTTCTCCGGTGTTTGCGGTTTAAAGGTAGGTGATTCATTTGAGTGTTGGTTAGTTATGTGAGGAAGGTTACGTACAGTAGGAGGGGAATTAATGGTGCATTGGCAGGCTTAGGATTTGTTTGAGTGGTCAGTTGGTGCGGTTGATTAGATGGTGTAATTGATGGTGGTTTGCTGGAAGGGGTAATGTCATATGTGGGTGTTGCATGTGGCCTGGGAGTTGGATGTTGGGCTGAGTGAAGAATGTGATATTTGGGAGTAGGCTGTCGGATTTGTTGTGGGGTTAGGGTGGCATAAATGTTAGGGCCATCATGAGTTTGGGTAGTGGATTGTATATATTTGGATGCTGGGGTGAGGTGTGACGGAGAAAGCAATGTGGCATCCATGTCAGTAGGTGTAGCCACGTGGCTTAAGGTGGAGGGTGTGTGGGTTGATGTGGCAGATGGAATGGATGCTTGATGGCCTGTGTGGCGATCAGGCGTGTCCATGCCCATTTGGATTGGGCTTTGGATGGCACAGTCTGTTTTGGGAAGGGTTGTGGTGGACTTGGAAGTGGGTGATATTGGGCTTGTTTGAATTGTCACTGGGTCCATCATGGTATTTTCTGTAGTTTCTTCAATTAGAAGTAATGTGTTGTTATTAAAAAAATTTGGGGGGGGGGTATGCAAGTCTTTTCCATTGGTGGAGGGAGTAGGGATTGGGAGTGGTTCGTTAGAGTGCTTACATGTAGAGTCCATGTGGTCGTTTACTAGTAGTCTAGCCACCGTGACATTGATAGAGAAGTGGCTAAGTTCCAATGAAGAGCTGGGGCGTTGTGAGTGAGGGCCTTTCCCGCGTGACTGACTTTTGTTTTTTGATCGTGTGGGGAAGGTGACTGTTTTCCATTCGTTAGTAGTCGATGTAGTGGGGTCTGAAGGATTTTATGTAGGAATTGTGTTGATGAGGGGTGCAGACAGTGTTGTATTTTGAGGATTTGTTGAGAAGGATGGGGTGGTGGAGGCAGTAAAGGAAGATGTGTTGATGCACAGGTTTTTGTTGTGGTCTAAACGTCCATATAATGTGCATAACCTGGTGAGACCTTCATAAAGTATTTGTTGACGATGACTGCCGATAAATATGTGAGTTTTTACCGGACATTCTAGAGGAACTTCGATGCATATATGTGCATATCTATCTCTACTGGTTGTCGATGTGCACATATCTATTTTGAGGAGTGTCCCAAGTTTTGAGCCAACCCGGTGTAATATCTCAAAATTATAGAATTCAGTAGACAGCTCGGGAAACGAATCCATATGTCCGAGTACGTAAGTTGTACATTGGAGGCTATGAATTTAGGTTCCCACTTACGTATGGATAGAAAATGGTTAAAAATGAACCAGGGTCCTCCATGTAGTGCTTTGTTCACGTTTTCATCTTTTTGGAATTTAATAAGAAAGAAGTCGCAACCTAGATCTATGAGGAGTATTTCTTCAGTGGGTTGCCATAAGGAGCGAAGTTTAGTTTTGAGAGTTTGGTAGCCAACTTTGCGTCCAAACACTTTTACGATGACTGATGATTTTCAAAGGGAGTAGAGGCGGGATTTGTCCTTGGAGGATAGGGGTATAAAGGATTCCAGTTGTTGGTCGTTTGTTGTTTCGTCTAAGAGATCAGTGTGTGAGGGTGTCGTGTGACTAGTATTGGGTAATTGCAACAGTTGGTTGTGGGAGAGAAGGGTGGTCTTGAAAGAAGGTCTTGCGGCTTGTGTGTTGGATGGTGGGGAGTCAATGTGCATGGTGCTCAAATCTGGTGGTTCAGGTGGAGAATTGGTGGTGGTTTGGTCCATGTTGAAGGGGATTTGATTGTAGAGAATGATAGGTATAATTGGTGTTGTTTAGAGAGAAGGGAGACTGTCTCTGCACGAATAAATACTTATTTGACTATTAGGCACTAATATAGGAATATCTTTGTCTTGGCTTTAATTTTCAATTAAGTCAAGGAAATTCTACTAGACCTAAAAAATAAATCTAAAATGTTTGCGTACAAAATTTAAAACAACGATGCCCGGGTTTCATAAAGTAAAACAAAAGAAAAAATCTGAACTTTATCCATTCAAATCCAACAAGAAGACTTGATGTGAAACTTGAAAGTCTATACAAGGATACATATGTTAAAAAGATAGTTCAGCGTTTACCATTTTAAAATCCAAACTAAAGTATAGAATTAGTATAATTCTTTGCTTTTGAAGACCAAAAGAATTATTTAATTTCACCGGCAATCAAGGGCGGATAAAGCATTTTCAGCTACGGGCTCAAATGAACCCATAACTTTCGATATGGAGTATGAACTTATATATAAAAATCTATTAAAATCTCAATAAGTATTAGAGTTGAACCCATAATTTTAACATTACAATAGGTTCAATGCTAAAAATTATAAAACTTAACCCATTAAATTTAAATCCTTGATCCGCCTCTGCCGGCAATTATGTTAATCACTGGTTTTCTTTCTTGTCAATTGCGACACGATGTTAAGTTTTGATTACCACAACCTAAATCAATAATTTGGACATTCTACCATTGAAATGATTTGTCCCTTCTCCTGAAAAGACTAACAGTAGGAGAGTAAGAATTGTGAAGAAAAACTAACAATAATGAATAATGATAACTAAAGATAAGTATACTATAAAGACCTTCTAAAGCTGTGTATAGACTCAGTAGTTAGAAAAGTGGAAAAATTAAAAGAAATAAGTTACTACCAAACATATACTAGTAGTATATTAGTAGTCTAATTTCTTACATATACTACTATTATTGTAATTTAACCGGTTATAATAAGTTGTTCACTTTATTTTTAGGATTACCAAACAAAGCTCAATAAAAATAGCTATCTATACAGTAGGTCGTTTTTACCTAATCTAAATGTGTAAAAATCTTTTATACTGTTAATACATATAATTTAAGCGAATTTTTTTTACGTTATATACTTGACTATACTATAACCTGTTATATACTGTCAAGTATATTCCTAGCTGGTGTGGATGAGCCAACCAAGCGGATGCTTCTTGTGAATACCTAATTTTTGCACCATTTAAATGCTCCTAAAGTTGTTAGTGTCAATTTTCCTTCAATCGTTATTTTTCTTATATTTTGTGCATTTTTAATTGAATTTCTTGTCATAAAAATACCAAAAATAATTTTCTATACTTTTCTCTTTGTGTGTGCACTTTTAATCGACTAATTATTTGATAAATTAATTGATTTCTCATGTAATTAATTCAATTTTTGGCTAATTTATTTTATTAGGTTTATTTTACTAGTTGGTATTTATGTTAATTAGATTTTAGTTTAATAAGATAGGATTCAAGGAAAATGGTTAAAATTGAAATGATTTAAGTGGCCAAAAGTGAAATGGCTAATCCATAAAAGGGCTGCCAGGGGAGGGGCAAAAACGACGTAGTTTGAGCACAAAACTACATCGTTTTGGTTAAATGATCAAGATCAAATCCTGGCCACCTATTTTCTTTGATCCAATAGTCTAGAATTGGTGTCATGTGAGGGATAAAAGTTAAAAATCTGATTTTTTGGGGCCTCATTTCCATACAAGCCCCCAAGCCCTAGACCCCTCTTTCCTCTCTTCTTCTTCCACACCGCCGCCAGCCGCCTCCACTGCCTGCCGCCGTCCACCGGCGTCCAAACCACCCCATTGTTTCACCATCTTCTCCTCTCCTCCTCCTCTTTCCATATCTTCAACTCAAATCTCCCAAAACCTCACCAACCTCCACATATCTAGCAAACATTGAAACCCTAGCCGCCCCCTTTTTCTCAAATTCGTGAGGTTCCGGCCACTTCCACCCCACAACACATACATGAATGGATAGAGCTCCGAGATACCTACGCTTTCTCCCTAATTTCACCCATAAACACCACCGTCCACCGCCGCCAGCCGCCTCCACTGCCGCGTCACCGCCGCCTCGCTGCCTCGCTGTCATTCTGCAGCCTCCGTTTCTCTCTGCACACTGGCCTTAAAGCAAGGTTTTGTCGTCGATTTTCATCGAAACTAGCCTCCAATTCTCCGGAGTCATGGTTTCGAGGAAAATCGACAATGGAATCTTGCTCGAGCCGCGCCACTGTCCCCCTATTGTTTCACTGCCTCACTGTCGCTATGCCACTAGCGTATGAACACTCAAATTCGTAAGCTCAAACTTTGAATGTTTTGAATTTTCTATTCCTTTATCGTTTTGTCGTAGTTTTCGTTGTAGTGTAAATGTTGTTAACAATCGTTTCAGTTAGCTTTCAGTCTAGTTTTTGATTTTCATTTCTGTTTTAACTGAATTGGTTATTCTACTTTACCTCATCATTGATATGTTTTGGCTTTACGTTAGCTGTTTGAGTTCTGATTTCATATGTAGTATTTCTGATTTCGTTTTTGCTTAAAGTCATGAGTTTCATTAATGTCTTCACTTATCAATGCATCACTTTTTTTTTAATTTAGTCAATAGGTTCTAAGTTTCTTTTAGTTGAGTATTAGTTCAATTGTTGAGTCTAGTGATGTGTTCTTTTTATCTTAGGATTGGTTTAAATCACATGGTTGGTACTAATTTTGTTAAAAGTTGAAGAGTAGATATGTTTGGTCATGAGAGTAGGGTACTTGTGTGGCTGTTTTTACTGTTTAGAAGCTGTTGGGAGTATGCTGCCCCTGTTATTGTTTTGCAGTAGGTAAAAATTGTCCTTGAGACAGATTTTTTAATCAAAAGTTTGTCCTTTGAATAGTTAAGGCAGAATTTTGGTGGAAAATATGTCCTATGGACAGATTTTTGGTGAAAATATGTCCTATGGACAGATTTTTGGTGAAAATATGTCCTATGGACAGATTTTTAAATCATGAATACATTGCCTCTTCTCTTATAAGACACACACTTTATCACACATAGAGTGGATTTTCTGGATACACATCTTGACTCTAAAAAAAGACACATCTTTTACACACTTATACATAGTGAAGACTTTGAGCACAAAACAACAGAGAGTTTGAGGGGTTATTGAGTGAGTTTCTCGGAAACTAAAATACTTAAATGAGAAAAGGTCTTTGAAGTTTAGTTTTCGAGTTTTCCTTACCTGAAAGTTGTTGGGCTTCAAGATATATTCGGACCGGTTTATTTGGTTCTTTTTCTGTTGCTTGCTGCTGTCCCTTTTGCTGCTTTGTTGTTGTCACCGCTGCTGATTTTTAGTTCATCCATTGTTGACATTTTTCTGCTATCCAAGTAATTCCTTTAATGTACTGAAATCTTTGATCAAGAATGAATGCAAGTGCATCAATTTGAGTTCTTCAGTGTATTTTAAGCCCTTTGAAAATATTCTGTTCGGACTGCTTTCAATATCCCTCAAGCTGACTGGAATAAATATTCAAGTGTTCGAATTCATCAGAGTGTCGGCGTTTGAATTCGTTTGATTTCGTGTATCAATAATAGACATGTAGAAGGTCTTGTGATTATTTCCAGTAACTTTAGCTATGTTAGATTATCGAATTGAGGATTGCTTTGTTATTGAACTTTCGATGGCCTTTATGCTTAAACAAGCATACTGTGTATGTAAAACCTTAAAAGATTCCATCTTTGCGTTAAGGTTTAATTTCTAGAGTTTCATTCGCCACTGTTTGGATATGAACGTAGCCATAGAGTTATCTTGAATGTCTAGTAGATTCGTCATTGAGCTTTGTCCGATTCTCATCTGAAATATTCCTCTTGATACCTGGACTAGAAAACTTTGGTAATACTAAAGATTGCATAATTTTTTCAAGGTTATTGTTTAGAGTTTGTAAAGAGGTTTAGAGTTGGTAAAGGTTAGTTCTCCATGATTTAGTATTTATTAGTATGTTAAGATCAGATGTATTGAGTTATGGAATTACCTTGTGTAAGTAATTGGCTTACTGTCAAGGGAGTTTAAAGAATTAAAATATTGAGCCTTAGACATAGTATTATTATGTAATAGAATTGGTCTAGCAGCCTAATGACAAATAAAGTGGCCCAACGTCATTTTAAACCCAATAAACATAGCTGTCCAAGTTTCTAATTACAAGTTTTTCAAATAGTTTTAAATTCATCATGTTTTTTTTAATAATTGTATAACTTAATTACCTATGTACTTTAATTACCTTAATAATTAATTTAAACGCTAGGCAATTAGCAGGCGCGTTATAACTTCACGGAATCGCTTGCGTAGCGTGATGTTTAACATTAAATAAATTATTTCAACAATGTCATTTTATACTCTTTAGTTTTTTTTAGTTAATTTTTAATTTAATTAATAATTTGTTAAAATCGCGGATTCGCTTGCGTAGCGCGATAATTAATTCCTTTAAATGTAGTAATTTATTTTTTCGTCATAATTGCGATTCGCTTGCGTAGCGGTGTTATGATAAAATTAATAAATTTCGTCTCGATCACGCATTCGCTTGCGTAGCGTGATTATGACAACGTAATTTATCCAAAATTATTTTCCTTGATAAATCTAATAATCAAGAAGTGAAAGCGGACAAGTAAAACACAGAAACTAATAAAGCACAGTTTATTCATAATTAATTTAAGCCAAGTTTAAGTCAATAAAGCGACCGTGCTAGAACCACGGGACTCGGGGAATGCCTTATACCTTCTCCTCGGTCAACAGAATTCCTTACCCGAACTTTATTTTCACGGACTAATAAAAAAGAGTCAAATCTTCCTTTGATTAGGGATTCAAATAAAAGATGACTTGGAACACCCAAAAATTAATTCTAAGTGGCGACTCTGAGCAATAAAATAATCTCTATTTCAAAATTGTCACTTTAACTGAAAAAACTCTTTAACCCACAATAATTCAGAATCCATAACACATATCTTTTGAAGAATGAAAAAGGAGTGTGACAGTTCTGACCAAGGATAGAATGGAAAAAGTAAATATTTCAGTGGAGGATCCTACTTGTTGTCTATGCCATGGACTGATAAATGAATCACATCAGCATCTTTTTGCTGAATGCAATTGGCTTAATCAGGTACAAGATGCGCTGGCAACATGGACTGGAATTGTCATTACTAGAAATCCGCTAAAAACCAATCAAAAAAATTATGGCGACCATTTACGTGTGGAAGGTCGGAAAGGAATACCGACCAACATTGGTCGGTCAATTAAATTCAAAAAAAAATTATTGCAAAAGAAACCGACCAAAGTTGGTTGGTATTTTAATTATGTAATCAAAAGATTCACCATCCGGGTCTCGAACCGGGGTCTGTACTATGACAAGATGCTGTTCTACCACTAGACCATTGGTGCATTTTGTTTTAAGATTGACTTTTATATGATTATACTCTTTAATTGTATTTTCGCACGAAAATAACTGACCAAAGTTGATCGATTTTATTAAAAATTAAAATTACCAACCAAAGTTGGTCGGTTTTTTAAAATGACCGGCCGGATTAACCGACCAACTTTGGTCATTTTTTTAATATTAATTTTTATTTATTTTAATTGGAACTTTGGTCGGTTTCTTGAAAAATAAATTTCGCAGGACTCAAAAGTAGTTTCCCATATTTTTGCGCCAAAAAAACCCGACCAAAATTAGTCGGTTTCGTAAAAAAAAAATAAAAAATAAAATATTTTAAAAAACCGACCAAATTTTGGCCGATTTTTTGACCAACCAAAGTTAGTCGGTTTTTCTTGATCGATTTTTGCCGAATTTTTAGTAGTGTGCCGGGCTACAATATGGGGTGCAATCACACTTGGAATGGATAAAGAAGAAGCGATGGAAACAATTTAAAAAGAAAGTTGTAACAGCAGTATGGGGTGCTATAATATACCACACCTGGAGAGCAAGAAACTGGAAATTATTCCGAAGTGAAGATGTAAATACCAATTTCGTAGTGATACGGCTTAAGAAAGAGATCATTTAAAGGATAGAGTTTTTACAAGAGTGTAGGAAAACACATAAATGTAGATTTTTGATTCACAAATTATGTAACTAGTTGTTGATTTTGTTGGAGGCCTATTTATTCATGTTACTCTTCCAGGAAGATGGACATGATGTGTACATAGGTACTTTTTAGACGCAAGTGTTTGGTTGTTAATGGTAGTTTTTTCACAGTTATTACCGACAAAAAAGAAGAAGAAGATATTTAGTTTATCTTTCAAATTATCAGATGCATGCTTATTACGTCATATAAGTTATTTAATTAATCATTCAAGTTATTAAATCATGCTTATTGTACAAAAAAACTACATATATGTGACTGCATATGTAACGTAATCAAATGGTGTAAATCGTGCAAAACACAATAATATGCAATGCACCAAAACTTAGATGAAAAAAGCCAACTTGTGGGAAATTATATTAAAGCTAATGATGCTTTTTCCATTATGCCCTAACAAATGGAGTAGATTTTAAAACTTCAAATTCTGGTCAACCCCACTTTTCAGACTTTCATATCTATGAAATTGAATTGGAGAAAAACCTAACATTCGATTTTTAAGATTTTCCCGACGACTGAGTTGAATCAATAATTTTTACTTTTTACTTAACTAGTCTATGCGCGTGTACCCAATATAAATAAATATATTATTTTAAAAAATATAAAATGTTATTAAATAATGTGATTGGCTTGTAAAATAAAAGTTTAAAAAAGTATTAAGCTACTAAATAGATGAATGTTGATCGCGAAGAAATCTTGGCCATAGAAGTCCTCAAATACATAATTGTAATTTATGAGGACTTCTGGGGAGAATATTTTAGGAAAATTATTGATATACTTGTGACCTAAGTAAACAAATAATAAGATTTCTCAAATAAAATAAATTTAAAAATCAAATATTTTGGTCTTTTGTGAATAAAGATATTGGCTTATAGCTCATAAAATTTTTTGGATAAGTGAAAACATCTAAAAATTACTAATGCGGGCTTAATATTTTACAACAAATAATTAAATATATAGAAATATCAAAAATCGTCATTTGCTGAAATAATTAAAAAGACGATGACAATTCGTTAAGAATTTTCGTCTATAAATTGAATATGTTTTTTTTATTAAAATTAGGATACTGACGATGATATCTTTCTTCTTTCATTGGTTAACAAAGAAAATTGCATCTTGTTGAGTCTTAAGTTTTATTTTCCTCATAAATGAAAATATTTTGTTTTTGTTCTTCATGCTTATAGCATGCGTGAGCCTTATATATTATGACTATTGCATAGAAGTTCATATAAAAGGATTTAATGTGCAAATTTTTTAGTTGATTTTAAAATTTTAAATTTTAGAGAAATAATTTAATAACTATTTTGTCAAATGTGAAAGTTATTTTAAAAGGTAAAAAAAGCAAACGATATTTCGCTAAGAGTTCTTGCTATAAAATTTATCATTTGTTGAAATACTTAGAAAAGAGCTGATGATAATTCGGTTAGAATAAAATTTGTCTATAAGTTCAATAACGTTTACTATCAAACTATGGACACAAAGATGATATTTTATTATTGGCCGACAAAACAAATTGTAATCTTGGTGATTCTAAGTTTTCTTTTCCTCAGAAATATTTTGTTTCCATTCTTGTGTGAGTCCTATATGTTAGAACTAATTTCATACGAGTTCAAAACATGGAAGGATTTAATATGTACTAAAATTCTAGTTAATTTAAATTCCTAAAATTTGGAAAAGATCTTAAATTACACTTTTGTCTAGTGTGAAATTTATTTTTAATGGGCAAAAAAGACGAACGATATTTCGTTAAGGGCCTTCGTGCTTTTAATATAGTATAGATAAATAAGAGCGAAATATTACTAACACTTATTATTTTTTGCCCACTTATGAAGTCGAAAGCAACAGCAACAAAAATTATGTGTCTACCATTAAATTGATGAAAATGAAGTTGTCTTGATCAGTAATAAGATAATTACTAATACTAATAGCAGAAGATATTCAAACCAGAAGAAAATGAGGTTTAGTTGAAGAACTAGCCTAGTAATGAAAATGAAAAGGTTGAAGTGGACAAATTAAAGGGGTATAAATCTACAGCTCAACTGTCGTGTATTTTAATGGATGAAAGGGACCTTAATCAGCCTTGCCTTATTACTTAGCTGTTAATTAGGTGTAAGGTTGCCAAATTTTATTAAGCAACACTCGTTATTCCACTTTGACATTCAATTTACACCTCTTCTTTTATTAGCTAAACATCACCAAATACTAATATAGAAAAAGTCCAAATATATTTTTGTACTATGAAAAAAGATTTAAATATACCCCTCGTTATATTTTGAGTCCAAATATACCTATGTCATTATACTGTTGGTTCAAATATACCTCTTTTCCATTAAGTTTGCTAAGGTGGACATCCAATCCTACGTGACACTAACATTTGATAAGAATGGGTACCACATGACATGTCACCTCAATGCCCTTAACCAATTTTACCCCTTCCTTGTATTTTTATTTTACCACTAAAATTTCCTTCATCTCCACCACCATTGCCATCATTACCGCCACCATAAAAAATAATCCCAATATGTTTGCTCTCGGAAGAGCACGAGGCTCGTGGTGGTGGTAGTAGATCTTAATGTAAGACTTCTTTACACCAAAAATAAGTCAAATCAAATCATGGATATCCTCCATATATATAAGGTTTTGATATACTTACTGATTGTTTTTGTGAGCACGTGATTATTGCCTGACGAAAAATATTTCTACAAAATCCACAAAAATAGATTTTTTTAATTATATTTATTTTTTATAGAATTTTTTGGAATTTCCTGTTAATTAATTGTTTGAATTTAGTTGCGTATTTAATATCTTAAAATTATAGGAAAAACACCAAAAAAATGTTCAATGTTTCATTGCATAGCATTTTAGGTCTTAATTGCATTTAGGATTTAATTACATGAGTTAATTGCATTATTAAACAAAAATAAAAAAAATAATGGTCATTTTTACATTTTTAGCTTTTAGTTTTAAATTAGTAATTTCCTTTCATTAGTTTTAAGTTAATTAATTATTTAAATTGTAGAAATAGATAATTAAGTTTAATTATACAAATTAGATTTGATTTAGAACTTGATTTAGGTTTTTAATTAATTAGATTAGGATTTAAAATTTAAAAAAAAAGGAGAATTGGGCCTCAATGGCCCAAAGACACCCCTAATCCGCCCTAGCCCAAACCCTTTTGAACCGGTCCAACCCCACCACCTAAAGCAAACGACCCCGTTTTGGTGGTAGTCGATCCCAGCCGTTGATCTCCTACGATTCTATGGCCCAGAACTCCACACCCCATCCCCTTTTAAGTGTCCGAATGAGACCTACCCCTACCCCCAAAGACCCCTCTCATAACTCACCTCTCTTCTCTCTCACTCTCCATCGTCTGCCGCTGCCGGAAATCGCCCACGACGGCGGCCCGTCTCCAATCACACCCAAAATTGTACCACACAATCCTCGCACCTGCTTCAATCCTAATCCCTCATCAATTTCCTCAAAATTCCCACCAAACTCGTCAATTTTCAGATCTAAAAATCCAGAACAAAACCTAAATAACCCCATTTTGATTAACGTCGCTTTAATTGAAAAAACTCCCTCTCCCATCGGGAAAAAAGAGGTGTGACAGCTCTGGCAACTCTGCTGGTGACAAGAACCCAGAACATCTGGTTCAGGGTTCAGAATTAGAGCTTGTAATGTAATTTGTACTTGACTTTATTGTTTGTTGATATTGCTGTGTTTGTGGGCTTAATGTGCTAATTACTGCTCATTTACCGCTTTGATATTATTTGAACTTTATTAAACTTTCTTCTTACGCCTCCCTTCTGAGTCTTCTAAAAATATGGTGCACACGTACGCGTGGCCTAATTTTCTGTTAGAGGTCGTACCAAATAGAACGAGACTGGATCAACAACTAGGCTGGGTAGACTTTTGTGCGCGGTACATTGTCCCCACCTCAGCTCGAACTGTCCTCTTGGGTAAGCCATGTCTAGAACACACCCCTAGGTTTAACCTTAGAATAACATACCTTCAAGCTGGATCCCTAGTAGGAATGTTTATTTGCATCACGTGCACTTGACTTTGGGGAGTCAACACAGGGTTTGGGTCCGTATAGGACAAGTGTACCCGAAATAAAAGACCATCCTGATGCATCTTACGTGCTATTTGTGCATTTATTTATTTCGGCTTGCATGTTGATCGGCTAAGGAAGAAAATCACGAGGAAAACCAAGAGTGAGGTAGGAGCGAAAATTTACCTAGATCTGAAAACCTCGGTATTTGGAAATGTCCCGAAACTCTGCCGACATTTTTCAAAATGAAAAAAGAATTTCAAAATGAGTCAATATCATGTTCTCCCAGTTATGTCCAAATTGACCAAACTACACAGGTCTGATTCTCATTGGATGTGAGATACGTAGGAAACCTACATAGGGTTCGGCCTCACTTTTGCAAAAATGACCCAAAAATAAAAATGTGTATGTTGTTTTGGTCAAAAGAGTAAGACGACCCAACTTCGGATGCGTCTTGTGCTGGTTTTGCCGGAATAGCCTTAGAACATCTTTAAATTGTCGAAGGGCTATTCTCACAAAGAACGGACATGTCTATCATTGGGGCATCACTTTTTCCATGAAGTACCTTTCCCCGGCCTCAAACTTTATTTGAAAGTGTGAATGGGCCATTATTGCAAAATGGCCATCTTTGGCTAATATTCATAAATAGCCACCCTCCTTTGATTTTTCCTTGGAAAATTGAAAACTTGTTTTGCAAAAAGAGTCCACTGGTCTATCTTCTGAACTAGAGTCAACCTTAATCCTAACCATTCACAAGTACAAAATGAATACTGTCCAGAACCCGCCATTAACGGTTGTGGAGCCCCTTCAAATGTGGTTGTACAACTTGGATAAAGATGGTCAGGATTGGGTAATAAAACATTTGGGGTGCTCTTACAGATATTATGAAAGTCAAACCCCGAGATGATCTGATCAAGGCCTTGGTAACTTTCTGGGATCCCGTCTACAGTGTCTTCCGTTTCTAGGATTTTGAGCTTACTCCCACTTTGGAGGAAATAGCCGGATATACTGGTTTGGGCCGGGACTTGAGAAATCAACAACTTATATTTCCAAGGCCTCCCTCTGTGCACCGATTCTTTGATCTCCTGAATATCAGTAAGCAAATGAGGAAGAACAATGTAAACAATGGATGCTGCTCTTTTTACTTCCTGTATTCCAGATATGGGCACTCAAATATGTGTGAAGTACATGAAAAGGGCCTAAACAACAAGCAAAACAAGGATACCTGGAAAATTCATCGTCTCTTAGCTTTCATAGTGGTGTTTCTAGGAATTATGGTCTTCCTAAATGAAAAACGTACAATTGATATCCGCATGGCCAGAATTGTGCAAGTCCTCACTCCAAAGAGGATCACACGCTTGCTCCGCTTATATTGTCATACATCTATCGAGCATTGACGCTGTGTAAGTCCGGGGCAAAATTTTTTGAAGGGTGTAATATTCTTTTGCAAATATGGTTAATTGAACATCTCCACCATCACCCAAAATTCATGAGTTATGGCCCGAGCAAGAACAACTTCATCGAAAGTTATGAGGAAAGGGTAAAAGATTACAACTCTCCAGAAAGGGTTGAAGCCTGGATCTTCCATCTAAGAACTTTAAAGGCGAGTTAGATTGAATGGACTTTGGGATGTCTCCCGGTAAGGGAATTCATACACATGACGACTGCAAAAAGCTATTTGTTGTTAATGGGCTTGAGAAGTGTCCCAGCCTATGCACCACAGAGAGTTCTAAGACAGTTGGAAAGATACCAAGTGGTGCCCGAAGATGAAGATTTGAGTGTCCAAGTCATCGAGCTACACCTGAAGCCCCACTCCCCGAGGCTTTAATCCAACAAACTTGGAATGGCTGCCGATACCTGAAAAATGATATCCAGGTATCAGATCTTGAGAGAGGTGAGGTGGACCCAGGTTATGCCATATGGTTCGAGAAAAGGTCTTGTGTTAATGATGAGTCAGAACCAGAGCCCGAAAAGCTTGCCAAAAGACCTCATATTCAGGGTTTTGATGATAAAGTCCGAGAACGGTTGGCTTGGGGAGAAAAGGAGAAGAAATATCAAGACACCATTCATGCCTTAGAAGAAAAGTTAAGAAGCCTCACATTTGATAATGACTTACAGGCACAGGAAACTGAAGGTGAAAGGAGAAGGTTGACCGGGGAGAATGAGGCACTCCGAGCCCAACTCCAGGACATGAGTATAGCCGCTGAAACGCATGTGAGGAGTGAGAAGAATGAAAACTCATAAGCAACTTAATGTTAAAGGTGCATGATTATGCAGCCGACTTGATAAAGGTCGAGAAAGACTTGTTGAAAGCTCAAGCAAAGTTGGCAAAAGGTGCAGAAGAACATGCCAGATTAGCCCACCAATTAAAGCAGAGATACGATACAGAAGTCATAATTTTAAAGAAAAAGTTGGCCGTCCTTGAAAACGAAATGGTTCAGCAAACAAAGGACTTCACAGAAAGAGTGATCACGCTCAACTATGTCTTATAGAAAGACTAAACGGGCGCTGCAAATATAATCTGG
>ML379239.1:0-11782 GCA_005239525.1 Nicotiana knightiana | reverse complement strand
CATAGAGTTTGTCAAAATATTTTTTTTTTTTTTTTGGAAAATACATATTTTGACATAGATTTTATCTATATTTTCGCAAATTCTCAAATCCAAATCTCAAAACCAGCTCAGGCCTAACATATCACTATTACATTTTTCAAAAATTTCCCCAAACTTTTGTATTTATAAAAGAACCCACCATTTATTATTTTGTAGCAATGATGCTTCGTCTATGATTTGCGAAAATATAATAAATGTTATTTTATAAGGTATTATTAGGTATTTGTGATAGTTTTTAGAACTTGTGAGTATATGTCATGTTTCATCTTTTTTTCAAAAAAAAAAGTGAAATATGATTTGAAAACTTATGTCCGATCACATTTTTCATCTTCAAACCAAATTTCACCCAAATCAGATTTTTCAAAATTAAATTTAGGAATTTATGACCAAACACTAGCTTAAGTGTTCTATAAATATCTAATCAAGAAATGATACAAACTTGATAGCTAGCTATAGGTCAATAAGGATAGTCCGGCACACAAAATATCCCACGTCCGTTCGGAAAAAGAAAGGTAAACCATTGGTAATTATAACGAGAGCCTTAACTACTGCGCAAAAACCAATCCTATGATGTTACATATAGTAGTATTTTCCCTTTAGAGGTCCTTTAGGGAGAGACCCTAGTCCTATAGTGTCTTGCATTTTCTAAGCAAAACCTTATTTGCAGTTAGGTTTCGTTCATTGTCTTGCCGTTGGATCACATTCATTTCCATGCCTTCAATCATAATTATTGCAGTTAGCTATTCGTTGATTTCTTTCTTCTGCGAATTAATATGTGTGCACCGCAAATATCAGATAATTCTATCTACCAACGCTTAGTTTGATAAGAAGAAATCACGTTATATTTTTTTATTTATGCTACCATTTGGATTTTTATTTTTATATTTTTCACTCACTTCATTGATCACTATGTCATTTCCTTGAGTATCATCAACTCCTCTTAGTGAGATTTAAGCCTTACACCTAACTAGTGTTGAATAAATGAGAATCTTCAATCTCTAACTTTTAAGTTTCGAATCAAGTACTTTTTTTCTTTTTAAATGATCTTTGGGACATAGGATTGAGTAAATCATGTGATATGCTTGGAACAAAATAAATTAATATAAAGAGGTAAAAATTTAAAATAAGATAATGTAGTGGGTTCATGTCCCAGGCTACCACTTGAGAAGCTGGCAACGTGAAAGGCAAATTTTAGTGCAAGCTACATCCAGAGAAGCAGAACTGTACTCCATTAATGGAATCAGATGCTCAGCAGAAACACTCTTATAGAAAACCTTTTACAATATTTGTCATGAAAATTAAGTCCAAAATGTTTCCATCTTTTTTGTTTTCATTTTTTATTTATTTTTTTATAAAAAAAAAAAAAGAAAGATTCAAGATTGGTGGGTTAATGGGAGTGCCTAATTTCTGTAATCAAAAATTTCAGTTTATTTTTTTTATTTTATGAAAGGTAACTCATTCTCTTTCATTGCACAGAATACAGACACATTTTGACCGTGTTTTGGCACACCAACATTTAAGGACATAATACAATAATTACCATCCAACTTACCAGGCAATAATGAAATAGCTAAATGGTTTAACTTTTCAACTAGACAGTCATGAAAAGAAAAGATAAAGCAGTCAGCCATTTAATATTACCTAATTCATTAGTGTTATACTATATTTCTATAAGAGTACACTGTTGTTGTAGCAAGAAACCTTGCTTCATGCAAGTTGAAACCTTTGTGAGATTAATTTTTTCTAGTTTAATTTTTAGTGGACCAATTCTTCAATGGCATTTGATGTGGACAAAACTTCCCAATCAACAAAAGACCGTACACTATAAAAACTTTTTTCAAGAATAAATAATGACAGAACGTAGCTCCCATTTTCTATTAAGGAAACCTGTTGTAATTTCTCTACTTCTCAGAGACATATATATACACACCTAAATGTATATTCTATGATCAACCAAACATATCACAAGATCCTCATTCCTTTCCTCCCCACTTGTATTTTCTAGGCTGCCACCTCCATCTTTCCCTACATAATATCAAAGTCATTTGCTAGAGTTCTTAGCTTGTTCAGTATAGTGGTGGAATGAAGAATGATGCCTTACTACCAAACTTCATGTTCAAGCAATGGCTCAATAACAGAACAAGAAAATCCAACTTCTATAGATTCACAACCAAGTTTTAATTCAGTTCCTTCAGCCATATCACTATCTCATGATCAGAGTTTATCTCTTAATCTTGGAACTCAACACCAATGCATAGCCACTCTTAAGGGACAGAATACCTATACATCTTCCCTTGTACTTGCTGGGAAATTCCTTTTTACTGGATCTTCTGATAAAGAGATTTGTATGTGGAAGCAAAAAACTATAACTTCCACAATAGATGGTATAGTTGACACAGTGATAGCAGGGCAAGGTGCTGTGAAGTCCTTAGTAATTTTGGCTGATAAGGTCTTTAGTGCTCATCAAGATCACAAAATCCGAGCCTGGAGAATCGAAAACCATAATTCAGATACCCCTAATATTGTTCATCTATCCACTCTTCCTTTACTTAGTGACCGAGCCCTCAAATTTATGATACCAAAAAACCATGTTCAAATCAGGCGCCACAAGAAATCTACATGGGTGCATCATGTTGACACAGTCTCAGCACTAGCCCTTTCGAACGATGAATTGTTCCTCTACTCTGTTTCGTGGGATCGAACACTTAAAATTTGGCGAACCACTGATTTTAAATGCTTGGAATCTATAGCAAATGCACATGATGACGCGATCAACGCTCTAGCAATATCACAAGAGGGGGATGTTTTTACAGGATCAACTGATAAGAAAATCAAGATTTGGAGGAAATGCGTTGAAGAGAAAAAGCATTCACTGGTTTGTACACTAGAAAAGCACAAATCTGGTGTAAATGCACTGGCAGTTGGGGAAAGCACTCATTCTGTTTTATATTCGGGTGCTTGTGATAGGTCAATATTAGTATGGGAGAAGAATGAAGGTGGCGACATGGTGTTGGTGGGTGCACTCAGGGGCCATAAAAAGTCCATATTGTGTCTGGCTGTAGTGGCAGATTTGGTGTGCAGTGGTTCAGCTGATAAAACAGTGAGAGTGTGGAGAGGGATTGAGAGATGTTACAATTGTATTGCTGTTATTCAAGGACACAATGGACCAGTGAAGTGCCTGACTGTAACTAGTGATCAACAAATTCAATCTGATACAACCTCTTCTTATGTCCTCTATACTGCTAGTTTAGATGGTGAAACCAAGGTTTGGAAGATTTTTATTCCAATTCTATAGAGGTTTCAATTCTCACTGTCGTTTGCCCCTTCTCTAAAGCAGTTGAAACACTCAATGATTCATCTCCTTGATCTTTCTTCTTTGTTCCAGTGAGGGGCAAGATACATCGTATTTGTTGGCTGATAGATATCTCTGATGAACTTGCACATGCACATGCTCCAGATTTGCCAGTTAAACAATTCTGTAAATTTTTTCTACACTTTAGATTGTTGGCAAATGACCAAAAGAAGAAAATATCTACAAGATTTCACCTTTTTCTTCAAGTTGGTTTTTATTCAATTGAAAAGGCTACCACTATGAAATGATTATGCTTCCTAAACTAGAACCCACTTTGGTTGATCTTCTCTATAAAGTAATCTATAACCCCCCACCCACCCCGCGCGTTTAAGTCCTATATTTTGTGATCTATATATCCTGTTTAACATTCTTTCGCACAGTTTACCTAGCAGGGATGAGGGAACTGAGGGTAAAACTAAAGTCTACGCATCCTAATAAGATATAGTGACGAAAGTTGGACAAAAGAGATCCATCAGAATAAAGTAACGTTCCCTCCCTGCCTAACATTTTTCTTTTTGCCTAATTCTGCCTCTAGTTTACCTTAGTATTAACTCTAGGAGTGTTAAGTTACCTGAGGAACTTTAGAATTTCGAGAGAGACCAAAGGTACATGGACAATGCTATTTTAATAGGGTTTAATCAAATGTACGCCATAGACTAAGATATTCATAATTATGCTTTGACGTAACCATCCAAACTAAAACGTGGAAAAACCTCGACATAAGAAGTCTTTGGAACTCGTTGAAATTCCCTTCTTCCGTTTCCCTTAAGCCACACGGCCGGGTAGGTAAAAAGCATTTTGCCACAATTTCAACCTTAATTATCTAATTGATGGGACATCGACAATCTTGCACTTCTTCCCGTTGCTGCTTAAATAACCTATATATCTGCGCAACCGTCAATCCCTATTTCAACCTACCTAGGATTGTAATCAGGAACAAACCATAAACTTTCTTCAGAGGCAACAAACAATTACCTATAGACAAAATTCTTGGTAGCTGGTAAAGGACGGGATAAGAACCTTTTTTTAATAAGGGGCAAAGGTTTTCTTCATACAAGTGGGGAAGAATGTTAGGTAAAATTCATTGTTTAATGTTAACAACATCCAATCACAGTTTCGGATGCTCCGCTGTATGATGCAACCAAAATTCTAACAAGGTCAAAATAGCACAATCCCAAACAGAGCTGAGACTTATTCAATTCTTCACACAGTTACCGCAGCCACATAGATAAGGTAACCTACTGTGAAATATTCTGAATCCTGAACAAATTAAACTGAAGCTATCTGCTTACATCACCAAAGAAAAAGCAGCAAAGTTGTATGACATATTGAATCACCAACTGGAACGTGGCTGCCGACAATGCGTTTGTTCGGCAAGACGATGATAGTTACACAAGTTGTAAATTCAAAACCGCAATAAGACAAAATAATAAAACTAGTAACTGTGTTATAATATACATTCATCTTAATGGATAAAAATGAAGCGAAATCTGTGTGGTGTACATTCTCAAATAAGGAGGTAGTCAAGGGAACCAGTAGTAGGGCTGTTTCCAGCCATCTTTGATAACAGTATTTCTGCTTCTAAACTCGAGGGAATGAATATTGAAATACAAATTTCCCTCTATCATACATTAGCTGTACAATTGGAAGAAAAGGAGGTGTGACTCTTTCTCTCAAAGTGGAACCTTTGCTGGAGTTCCTGGATCTCGAGGATATTTCTTGGGAGTAGATTTATCTTTCAAACAAATTATGGCAGTTCTCTGTCCATGTTTACTGTGGGAATCAACTGTATTACAAAATAAACAAACAAATGAATGAAGTGAAGGCCAGAAATGAGAGAGCACTTTAAAATGTAACTACCATTTGGAGACCTACCCAAAGCAAGTTAACCTAGGTTATCAAGTGTAAGAGCAGGGCCAAACATACTGTGGCAAAACAGCAAGATATCTGGTGTCTTCACTTCCAAAATTACAATTAAGAAGATGTGGTACTGCTTATAGTTGATCCTTCAGGCCGAGGAAGGCCTGGACTTTGGAAAAAATAATTCTCAGAAATAGGAAGATGCGGATCTGGAATCCCAACGATTAAGGAGGTCAGAAACACCTTTTTTCAACAGAAATTCATCTGCCATTATCTAGGTCTTATAATTCTTTTAAGAAGTTTGTTTTATCACATATAAATATAATTACATGAAAATTCATAAATCTTCGAACCAGTGTGAAGTGTGAACTACTGCAACGTCCTTATGTAACTACACTGTAAAGACATGTGAAAGAGAACAATACCACAACGAATTTCCAATAGAGACGCGCCCATCAGTTGTATTGCTCTCTCTGCACTTTGTACTTCCTCCTGTCAATGAGTTCGAAAGTTGAGAGCGGCTAATGCAAATATATTTCAATAGTTTCTCTTCTCAGATCTTATGCAAATCATCTTACATCTGACAAATTTATATTGGATTACTTTTCTTCAGTGATACTCACATTGCATTTTCAGTAGACTGCAACCACAGATCCGCGTAGGTTTTAAGAAGAAAAAATAACATTTTTTGATCCCTCGAGTGTAGTGTTATGCATTTTGGTAGATTGACCATTTATTCTTGTGCATTTGGTCTCCAAAGTTATAGGCAATAGGCAAACTTCATCCTTTTAATTTTTTTGGGGCCAAAACTAGACTTAAGATAAGTGAAATATAGCGTGTACTGAAAAGTTTGTTCAGCATATAATGCATGATATGATACACCACTACACTTATTCAACTTGCATGAAATCCCACAACTAAATAGCATCAAACCCTGTGATATACCTCGACCTAATAGCTAGATACATCCATTTGATTTGTATATTAACTAAAAAATCAACAGGTTCGACATATTAGGAATGGATGTCTTCTGATGGACTTAAAGGTATCTAAATTTCTGGACTTGCCACCAGAAGTGTGTTGTGTTAGGGTCCAACACCAGTTGTACTCTAATGAATATAGACTCTGATATTTGACTTAGTAGAACAAGAAAGAAAGATGGAAACTTCAGGAGCACCCACAAGACAGAATGTGTTTGATGAAAGTAGAATATGTGCCAAAAAAGTACTCTCTTATCCTAGGATTCTCCAAATAAAGCCAAATTCTTTATACCACAATCCATCATGTCTACCCTCGGAAACCTCTCCTCCAGACCTTAGATTCGCCTCTATGATAATCTTACAGACTCAGAACTGACAAGTGAGGATAGTTGCTTCCCATTCTAAGTAAAGCTAAGAGTAGTGGAGTAATAACAGCACACTATTTAACTACAGCAGAAAGGCTAAGCCTTCTGCTCATCTTCTCAGATAAAGTAGCTTAAAATACTATACATCATAAGAGAGACAGACCTGAGGATCATGACCTTTTGCAGCTACAAAGATACCACCAGTTCGGACTAGAGGAAGGCAATACTCAGCTGCAAAATGACATAAACATATAACCATCTCAAGAAAAATTAAAGAACATAAAACACAAAGGAAGAAAGAAACTTTGTCTTTGTTTACCTAAAATTCTCATTTCTGCAACTGCTCTGGCAACTGCAACATCAAAAGACTCTCTGAAACTGACGTCTTGCCCTAACTTCTGTCCTATTCCAATGTTCAGAATGTGCATCACAAATTAAGTGAATATCTTAAAACTGTACTACCAGAAGAAAATCAAAAGGATGATACTAGTATATATTAGGAGGAACAACAGGTATCAAATTGCAGAAATTTAAATTGTTATGCATCACAGAGTAAAACATCAAATAAGGGCATACATTACTAGCAGAAAGAGCAAGAATGTAAAACTTCCCTCCAGAGACACGGATATAATAAATATTGTACACAAGGAGATAAAAACATCAGAAATTCTCTCTAGACAACGGAACTCATACGACTGCACAAAAGAATGAACTCTGGATTGATTATTTTGGCATAAGGAGGCACACAGATAATCTTTCAATTATATCACAATTCAGCCTATCATACTGTGCACAACCTAATTTGAGCGGAGATGTTATCAATTTAGTTCATGTGAGATCTCAGCTCCTTAAGAGCAAGAATAGAAAAATTGATTTGTTAAACTTGATATTCACCAGAAGAATAGATCATACGTTAGTTCTCTAAAGTTTAACCACTCAGATAAGACACAATATTGAGGAAGTTATGTGAGGTATCACTAGCTCCTATTGAGCTGGACAAGAAAAACAATCAGGGAAAATAGAAAATACTTAAATTAGCCTAAAGATAATATATTTTCTGTACTTGTTTAAAACGTATTTTTAGAGAGAACTAGAGGTTGGGGTTGAAATGTAAAAATTAAACCAAGCCCATGGAACTTAACTCTCATCTGGTTTCAGGAGGACACAATAAATGTGACCTAGGTAGAACACATACGGCTTATTTGCAACAATGCCACTCCATATTCATTATGGACTAAAACATCTTACACATATTGACTAAAGGAAGAAATTTTTTTTGACTAAAAGAATAACTAAAAAGACATTAAAATCAGACTCGAGTTTGACTAACCTCAGCTCTTTCTCTTTTAACTTGAACATTCGATAGACCTATCTGACTAACCACATGCTCCAGGAAGGAACATTTCTTATTCATAGACTCCAGAAGGGTCACTTTCCAACCTGCATATACAACTTCATTGAGCTATAATACCAAAGTTCAACAACTAAAAAGAAAATATTTTGAGAGAAAAATATGGCGAGAGTAGAGTGAGATAAATTTAGAAAGGCAGACCTTAACATTTGTACAGACTATGTAACTCAATCTCAGAACAAACTACTCGAGCAATAAGAGCTGCTCGTTCCATTCAAAAAATGAAATTTCACATTTTTTATTTCTTCATTTGATGATCAACTCGAAGTAAATATAAAGAAATGCAACACATTCTACAAAGGCATATATTTAATCTTATCTTTTAATTTTTTAATTATTTTGAGATGTTGTTCCTTGAACATTGTGAAGAAAAAAATGCGAATAACTACCAGGGCAAGCAATGGCCAAAATTACTCCAGGAAGCCCCGCACCACTTCCAACATCGACGAGATTGAGATTCTCTGATGAAGCTCCACAATGTGAGAGATAAGAAGTCCGAATTGGATCTATTATAGAAAGCGAGTCTTCAACATGCCTTTCCATGACCTCATTCTCCTCCCTTACGGCAGTCAGATTCATTCTCTGCTAGAAAAAAAAGATTCTCTAAATACATATAATTTGGTAAGTACAAACGCTTACATTCACAAAAATAGAATAGGGGGAACCTGGTTCCATTCGAGGAGGGAATCGATGTAGAGATGAACTTGTTCTTTTTGGCGCGAGTTTAGCACTTCAAAAAGGGAGGAGCTGAAGACTTTTGCGCTAGCGGCGGTAGTAAATGATTTTGTACTCAGTGAAAGCTTTGAGGATTTTGAAGTGGCAAGGTGTTTGACGAAAGTCCCAAACGAGAGTGGGATTGGCGCCAATACATTGAATCTACGGCCTCCGCAAAGTAACATCTTCGCGCTCACTTGGAGGGAGCTGGACAGGAGCTATTTCAAGTTAGAGTTATTCCATTGGGCCTGTATACTAACGGCCTTTACTTAAAAGCCCATTCACTATGGGCCTTCCCCCTAATCTCACTTTGAATATGGTGATTGTTGTGGGGACTTTTGCATCCGTACCCACTTTTTGTGCCACGTTTTAACTTATACCCGCTTTGTAAAAAAAATTACATTCGTACCCGCTTTTGTGCATAACTTCAGCATGCGGGGCTAAATCAAAACCTGCTACTTGAAAGCACCTATTAAAGAAGAGGGACTCGATTAAAGTCACCGGGAGCGAGTTGGTAGGGGGGCCTGAGATCTTGAGGGGATAGGACAGTAATAGGATGGAATTTCCGGTATGAATGGATTAGGTATAGGTGGAAGGAGATGAAAGCTGGCGCATAAGTAATGTAATGATGGCTAAGGGCTTTCTTTTTACCGGTTTGAAAGTGAGGGGTCTGCAGGCATGAGTGCTCAGGTATCCTATGGATCTTGGTCCTTTATTTATAGTTCTTGCACTATTTCTATAAGTAATAGAATGTATGAAGTCGGCCGGCAAAGACCCCTCTTTCGTTCGAGCAAAGGGAAGTAGCACAGGCAATCACACAAAACTCCAGCATTCTAGTAGACGGGCCTGAAGTAGCTTGCGAACTTCAGCTCTAGTAAATGGGGAACTTCAGCTCTAGAGCTGAAGTTTTTATCTTTGTAAATGGGGAACTTCAGCATACAGGGCTGAAGTTCCCTAGTTATAAAGACAAAAACTTCAGCATACGGAGCTGAAGTTCCCCAGTTACAAAGACAAAACTTCAGCATACGGAGCTGAAGTTCTCTGAAGCTGAAGTTGTTGTCTTTGTAACCAGGGACCTTAAGCCCCGTATGCTGAAGTTGTTGTCTTTATAACTTGGGAACTCCAGCTCTAGAGCTGAAGTTTTGTCTTTGTAACTAGAGAACTTCAGCCCCATATGCTGAAGTTTTGTCTTTATAACTAGCAAACTTCAGCTTAACTGGTGAACTTCAGCTCAGCGAGGGAAAGGGGAGCTGAAGTTATTTAAAAAGTGAGTACAAGTTAAAAATTATTAAAAAAAACGGCTATAGGTGATGTGAGGCTAGAATTCATGGTTTAACATGTTATATGCCCTACATTTTATGTGCGTTAATGATAAAAATACACTTTTTATGTGCATAATAGAGTCTATTTCATGTGTAGGTGAATTGGAGATGGAAACCAAGCTAAATGGATGCAAATACATCGAAAATACGCTCAAGAGGCGAGGAGGAGTGCACCGGGCTATAGCTGGGCGCCAGAGCCCAAACGCCTGGCCATGCCTGGCGCTAGCCAAGAGTTAGAGTCCAAATGCTGGCCCTAGCCTGGCGTTAGCTAGGCGTTGGAGTCCAAACGCCAGCCCTAGCCTGGCGTTATCCAGGCGTTAAGGCCCAAACGTCAGGCCCCTGTTTCGATCAATTCCGAGTTTTGACAAGTTTAAGTGTTTCCCGGTTGGAATAGAAGTGTCATACACGTTTAGGGTTTGTCCTAAACATATAAATAGACCCCTAAAACACAACTTAAAGAGGATTGGAAGGCATACGAAGGATTTGAAGAGAGAAAACCATTGAAGTGAAAAAAAATATTGATTTTTACATCTTTTATTCATTACTTTGTAGTTCAAGTATGCAAGTTATTTTGAGTTTGATTCTTATGAACATGTCTAGCTAACTTCTTTAATCTAGGGTTTTGGTAGAACCCGTTGGGGATGAATTTGTTGTGATATTAATATATTTTGGTTGATTAATCTCTATTTGTTCAACTACGTTCTTGTTGTAGTTGATTGAAGGGCCCTCAATTAGCTGTGCCTATTTATTATGTATCTACTTGAGAGAGAGTGCATATTTAGGTAGTTGTTTGAACAACATCACTCCCGGAGTATAGACGAAAGTCATAACCGAGGGTTTAGAGGTTGGATTAGAGATAACGATACCTCGGGTGCAATCTAAAGTGAACTGTAATGCAATCTAGCTAGCGTAACTTGAGAGAGTGCGTCTAGTAAATTATCATAATTACTTGAGAGAGATTTATGGTAGATAGAGTGTTCATGATTGATAGAGACAACTAATCAAACTATAAGAAGTATCCGAGAAGGAAGTTCACCGACGGGGGAAACCATAACCTTAGACCTTTATCATAATTGTTTACAACACATTGTTAGTAATTGTTAGTTATTATTATTGTCAGTAGAATTAGTAAAACATCACCAATTTATATTAAAAAGTCTTGAGAGAATTGATTGAGTAAAAGTTGCGTATTCTAAAGACTTAATTGATACGTAAATTCCCTGTGGGATCGACTCTGGGCGTAATACCCCGGATTATATTTGCAATGCCCGCTTAGTCTTTTATTAGACATAGTTGAGCGTGATCAAATTTTGGCGTCGTTGCCGGGGAATTAACGGTATTATCAATTGAGTTGGAAGAAATAAAAAATTCTGAAATATAATCAGTTGTCTTCAAATTTTCGTTTTTACATTGAATGTTTAACGTTTGCTAACGTGTTGAAGGTGCATGACTATAAACTCATAGAGGACTGGTGAAGTAATTAAAGCCTTATCAGACCCCGAGAAAGTTTTTAGGACCATAAACANATGCTGCACTTATTGCAGAACAAAGGGCTATTCTCAGGGTCATACATTGAAGACCCCCAACAACATTTAAAGAACTTCCTGTCAATTTGCAATACTCAAAGGCAGCCAAACGTCACTCAGGAGGCAATAAAACTGTTGTTATTTCCATTATCAGTGATTGGTGCTGCCTAGACTTGGCTAAACTCACTCCCCATAAATTCCATTACCACATGG
>ML379238.1:5418-41313 GCA_005239525.1 Nicotiana knightiana | reverse complement strand
TTTTAGATTAATTCTAGTTAAATATTTGTTTGAGTTTAGTTTAGTGGATAGTTAATCACAAGTCCCTGTGGGTACGATATCTGGACTTAAAATCCTATATTACTTGTCGACCACGTACACTTGCGTGTGCATTGGAAAATCAACCAACAAGTTTTTGATCTGTGTATTATTCCCACGGTTGTGATGCAGTCAAGTGCAAACTTCAAAAATATTTCGCTCGCTACAATACTGCAAAAATGAATGCCAATGTGCTCGCTTCCTATATTTCTCAAATAGTTTCATTGGTTGTGGGATAAATTAAACACCCCTTTCCATTAATGACGATGCACCTCTAGATCTTTCAATAAACCTCTCCGACATCTGCTTGAATGACATCAGCACCATGGCAGTGACTGGGAACCCACGGGCAGTCTTCAATAACCTATTGAAAGACTCTAACACATTTGTAGTCAAACTTCCCCATCTTCCACCACCATCCGCATGCAAAGCCCACTTGTCAGGCTCATGTCATATCAACCATTGATAGGCTTCTGGGTCTTCCTGCTTAATCAATTTCATTCGCCTCCTGAATTTACACCCTTGGTGATCTATTATAGCCATCCACATTAAATCATGCAAGTCCTTGTTTGGATAAGCCTTCTGGAAGTTGACCTTTAAGTTCTTAACACAGTAACGGTGGTAGGCATACGGTTCCTTCCATGCACGCAAATTCTGTACAGAACTTAAAATACTGCCATGCCGATCAGATATTAGATAAATACCTAGATGTTGTTTGACAACGTGCTCCTTCAAGTGATTCAAAAACAATTTCCACGTCTCTTGGCTTTCATTGGCACAAATAGAAAATGCTAGGGGAATTATACTTCCATTAGCATCTAAAGCAACGGCGATTAACAACTTAATATCACACTTTCCATAGATAGATATTACCGGCCGACAATGCACAAAACCATCAATGGCTGGTTTAAATGCCTAGAGCACTATCTGAATATGTATTCTGGTATTCCCGGACTCCGCTCAAGCTTCCGTTCAACAAAAGTCCCGGGGTTAAAGTGTTGCAAACCATCCATGTACCTGGGTAGAGCAGCAAATGTCTTATCAAATTGCCATAAACAATTTTAAACGCACATTTATGATCGAGAAATACCTTTCTTTTGGTAATGGTACATCCATATACCTGGTGGACAGATGTTATACACTTTTTATCTTTTACCTTATGGACGCTTCAATATGTGGAATCAAGACAAGAGAAATCAAGTCAACATTCAAGTTAAAATGATTCCCACTAAATGTGTCCATTTCAGAATTATGGGTGCCAATGTATTTCCCCATAATCCACATATTTGTTTTCAACTTTCTCGCATGCAGCATCCAATTACAACCTTGAAACTATCTACAACAAATAACCTTGTATACTTCCAGATATGACTCATAAACCACGATCTCACGACACTATTTTATGTTGTACATTTGCATCGCCCTACTTAGGCGAGCTTTATCAGCAAAAATATGCCCTTTGACAGCATTGTTGCTCTAGATTCATCTCACATTGTTGTCCGGATTTTGCCAAGATCCCTTGTGAGGGCATCGATATCCGACATACTTGGTAATTGATCAAGGTAGGGAATCTCCCATGAATGAAATGGCACATGGGACTCGTACACTCTTGGTATAACAGGAGGTGGAGCATTCTCCCTCGTCAAATTAGGTTCATCATTCTCGTCCTCATCATCGTCACCCTCATCAGGGAAGGGTGTGTCATCTCCAGACTCGTCAACATTGTTGTCATAATCACTATCTTCTTC
The DNA here is from genome assembly GCA_005239525.1 of Nicotiana knightiana. NCBI lineage: Eukaryota > Viridiplantae > Streptophyta > Magnoliopsida > Solanales > Solanaceae > Nicotiana > Nicotiana knightiana. The sequence goes on along the minus strand of ML379238.1, from coordinate 39,508 downwards.
CTGACTCTGCGCATCTGCCATATCCCAATTAAATATGTCGTCTTCGGGCAGTTGAGTAAGGACATGCCCTTTAAGTTGCTCGTTTTCACTGCACAACCAATAAAATAATGAGTTTCTCAAATTCATTCAAACTTTACGTATAAACTTTAACACTTCACTTAAAAACCATAATGTGTTGATATCCCAGAATGCACAATATCCTATTGGTGATGACTCCCGGATGGACCACCATGATCCAACACATCAAAACTAGGCATATTCCAACTGTCCGTTAGTTCATAACTTGTAAAATTCATATCTGGTCGGTACCCCCATGGAATCTATAAGTGTTAATACAAATTCAATACATAAATATAAACATCGTAACACAAGGAAAAATTATTTAACTTATTTGGTTCCGGACTCATAGCTCTCTCAAATTATTATTCACAACATGTCATTTCTCGGTGACTTACGTCATATCATTCAAATGCTAGTGCAAGAGACGTCCTCTTCAAGAGAACCGTAAATATAAGAGGACCCTCTCATATGAAACCCTCCTAGTAAATAGTTGGTTCCAGAAGAATTCATGCCTTGAAGCCAAATGCTATCGGGGAAAACGCACTCGAAGCCTTGCTTAATTCGACCTAAAAAGTAAACTTTGCGCAACGCTTAAACAAAAATTACTTTTATATATCAAATGTGCCAAGTAGCACAAGTACAAAAATACGAAAAGAAAATAACAAAGGAAAAAAGAAAGCAAAAAACTAAACTACAGCACCCCCCAGAACTCGGGGGAAGAGAAGCATCTGCACCCCTAGGAGAAGTAGGTGGATATGCCGTCGGCTCGGGATATTTTCCTTCATCATTGTCCTCTTCAAGTTCCTCCTTGGTTCCCCAGAACTCGGAACCGGAACCAGAAGAGTCAGTTGCACCAGGGCGAGTCGGGAGGCGCCTTCGAAGTGGTTGACTCCAGCTCTCGAGCCTTGGCGATTTCGGCATCAAAATCCACTTGTTCGGTAACAATGATGTTCTGATCATGACAGTCACATCCTCCTTCATAGCAGGAATGCTGGAAGGACGGATGGAATAAGGGTATATTCCAATAGCCCATGTACGAGAACTTGTAGAAGGAAACTTCTCTTAGAATTCCTTGGCCGTAATGAGTCTTGTGGGAATTATGGTGATCACCGTACGGGGTCACATCAATAGTGTTTTCTTTGTCTTTGAGAGAACCAGATTTGTTGGAAAAAGAAGCCATTATCAGTAGAGGGTAATAAGAGTTCTTTGAAGAAGAAGATTAAAAAAGAGCGAAAGCAAGAAAGAGTTGAATACAAAGAAGTTGAGAGAGTTTGTAGAATTGTGAAGTGTAAAGAGGAAGAATGAGGCGTATAAGTAAAAAAATAGGCGGCTAAAATCGTGGTCATGATTACCTCGAGAACCGACTAAAATATTGTTAAATTATGGAGTGACACGTGTTCAGGGTATTAAATGTGGAGAGACGTGAGTCTAATCAAGCGCTGGAAAACTTTTCAGAAGGGATCAAAAAATTTTCCGCCAAGAAAGGAATCTTCACCAACTTCCCGATGACACAAATATGTGCCACCAGAAAGCAGGGAGACTATCTGTATGGGGAAAAATCGATTCACATTAAATGCTCGAATGATAGATGACACGTGGAACCAGAGACAGACGGAAGGCGAAGCAAGTGGAAACCAAGGCCGAGGACAATAGCTTCGATTGACACCAGGCAAACCCCGAAGGGAACATTGTTAACAGGGGCAAACGAATATTTGCCACCAGATAACACTCAATGGAGAATATTCCTCAGTATTAAATATATAATCCGTTACAGAGAATTTTGACATCCATAGCCTACCGTTATATATTCATCAATGACCCTCATTATTGACATTTAAGAGGAGCTTGATCCTAGGACCTTGTTCTCTAGGTATAACTATAAATAGTGATTTGAAGAGTCATTGTAAAGGACAAATTCTGACAAACTTATGCTATACATTATTCTAAGCTCAATAATACTTTATTTTTGTCTATCATTATTTTTATTTCTATCTTCGGAAGCAAAGGCTTCCGAAACCAAGTTATTTGCTATCTTATCTTGATTTCAACGCTAAGTCTTGCATTTTATTTCACTTATTTATCATTTTGGGATCAAATCGATTTACATATTTATAAACCACATTATAAATTCAAGTGTACTGTTTTACAAGTAAACATCAATATCTCCCTGCAAGAACAACTTCATTTAGACAAAGACAGTTAAAATGTATATTAATTTCTCCCTATTTAACCATACAGTCAAAACCAATAATTTTTATGTTATATATAAATAAAAAATTAAAAAAACGCATAAACACACTCACAGAGGGAGATGGGTTTGTATTCCACGAATTAGCAGTTTTTAGGTTCGCAAACTAGCACATGCTGTTTATAATAATGTAGGGAAAGTTGTTGGGTTCATTGATCCAAAGCCCGGAGTAGGGTCTACTGCCTCCGGGGGTGTTCACAAAAATCCGAAAAATTAAATCAAATTGATTAAAAATTCCGATACTTTTTAGGTTTGGTTTGATTTTGATTTTAAATTTTAAAAACTGATTAAATTTGATTTGGTTTTGGTTTTAATTAAAAATAATCGGAAAAAACTGAACCAAATCGAATATAGAAATAACTATTTAAATTAATTATTACACCTATATATATATATATAGGTTTCTAAAATTTTGTGGTACATATTGGGCGTTGATATTTTTAGTCTATTTTTTTACAATTATAATAATCTAATTCTTTGCCTTTATATTCTAGGTTGATTGGTAGTTTCTTTTGCTAAGTACAAGCATTTATTTCATGTTAAAAATAATTAATTTTTAATTGAGAACTTAAATTATTCATCACTATTTGATTCAATTATCATCGATATATCTTGGTAAACGGTAGATTTCTCAAAAAATAATTAGTTTGATAGTGTTACAATTAAAATGTAGTCTCCGAAATATGTGTTTGGTAATGTATGTGTCATATTTAAGAAAAACTAATAAATAACCGAAAAAATAAAAAATCGACCAAAACCGACAAAGTTAAATCAATGAAAAACCAATTTAGTTGGTTTGATTTAATTCTAATATTTAAAAAAATCGACTTACTTAATTTGATTTCTTTTTAAAGAGAAACCAATTCAAACTTAACCACAAACCCCGCGTGCCTCAATCTCGATGCCGTCGGAAGGAGACAAGGAAGCTCTCGTAAGTGCATCCATCAATAATACTAACCAAAAAAGATATTATAAGACCACTAACTCAACATGATGGGCTACAGCATCTTTACCTCTCCGTAATGTTTGACTAAATACTAAACTTAAATAAAATAATATTTATAATGTATAGGTATTTATTTGACTATAAATTAATTTATTAAAAATAAAATAACAAATTTAAATTTAAATTATTTTTAAATGAAAAAGATTGTTATTCTCTTTGGGATGAACTATAAAATGATTCATCATATATTCAAACGACATGAGTATATAATAAGAATACAACAAAATAAACTTTGTTGAGGTCAATTATATATTTCCTCCGTTAATTTTTATTTGTCCATTATTAACTTTACATATCCTTTAAAAAATAATAAATAAAGTGTATAATTTATCGTGATACTCATATTAATTGATGCATATTTTTAATGGTTGTGAGAAAATAATTTGAAATGGGTAAGTAATACCATAGGTATAACAAGAAAAAAGAAATTGTTTTCTCCCGATATGCTAAAAGTGACAAGTAAAAATAAAAATTTAAGTTTAGAATATTGAACAAGTAAAAGTAAACGGAAGGAGTAAATTCTTACTTATTACTTTATTTTAACCTTTTCATAGCATTATTATATAAATAATAATACTTATTAAGAATATAAAATTAAACTATGGACTGCCACCACTGGCCGGTGGCTCAATTATCTGAACTGACTTTGCCACCACTAACTACGAGGACAGCTGTTGCATTGCAATAATTTCTCCCTTAAGTAGATTAAAAATGAGTTCGGAATCAAAATATATTTTTTTTGCACTCAAAGAATTAAAATGTATAGAAAAAATAGTTGGGGACAAAAATATATATAACGCCCTTTAAAAGGGCGCTATACTTTAACGATCGTTTGCCCAGTTAAGTGTAGCGCCCTTAAAAGTCTTTATATTTGAACCTGAAATGAGCGGGAAGGTATAGCGCTTTATATTAAGACGCTATATTATAGCGCCTTAATATAAGGCGCTATACCTATATAAAAAGTCGCCCCTTCTCTTTCCCCACCAACAGAACCCTTTCCCCCTCCAAAATTAAAAGACAAACAGGAGGTCCCCCATGCTAACGAAAACTAGCTCAAGTGGAGCTCACTGGTCCCACAAAAAGTAGAGATTCTGGGTCCCACGTTTTTGCTTACGTTATCTCATAGTGGATTGTTCGTTTCGGCTCCAAATCACCAAATCTTCAAATTTCCAAAAACTTTAAATCGAGGTATTCCGACTTAGTTTTTGTTAAAACACATATAAAAATGCATATTAGTTATTTTTAATGTGCTCTATGTTATTTGGTGATTGTTTTGCGATTTAATTTGTCACGACCCGAAATCCCACCTTCAGGCCGTGATGGCGCCTAACGTTGCACCCGCTAGGCAAGCCAACGTGTTAACTGAATTGATTTATTAACAAGTGAAAATAACAAATACTGACTAGATAATAGAGATAAAGTGCGGAAGCATTAACATAAGTCTAAATAACAATGGCTAATAATGCAGAAATCCCTTTAAGTACAACCCAGAAGTGGAGTCACAACCTCACGAACTAGTCTAAGATTTGACTAAAAACAACACTTTGAAAACAAAATGGTGTATCTGTCTGGAAAACACATAAAAGACAGAATGAAAGATAGACAGGGACACCGAGATCCACGAACGACATGCGGAATTACCTCGGTGTCGTCTGGAATGGACTGAAAGATACTCCTACTAACGATGTCCACTGGTTCCGACTGCGTAATCTGCATAACATAAAGAAGTGCAAGTGTAGCATCAGTACAACCGACCCCATGTACTGAGTAAGTGCCGAGCCTAACCTCGGCGAAGTAGTGACGAGGCTAGGACACGACAACAAATTGTACCTGTGCAGTTTATTGGTATAGCAGAAAAATAAACAAGAATACAGTTACGGGGAAGAACATGCTGGGGATAAAAGATAGCAAATACTGAAATGACGGAAACGAAACAACAGTCTAAAACATCCGAAAATAATAACGGGACACGAATTAAACAGTGAAAAAAAATGGCACGGCTTGTCCCCTCGTGCATAACAATATAAAATATGACACGGAATGTCCCCTCGTGCATAAACGACATAAACATGGCACGGAATGTCCCCTCGTGCATAGAACATCACAATCACGGCACGAAATGTCCCCTCGTGCATATATATATCATAAACACGGCACGGAATCTTCCATCGTGCATAAATAATAATCAATCAGCACGGAATGTCCCCTCGCGCATAAATAATAATCATCGGCACGGAACGTTCCTTCGTGCATAAATAATAATCATCGGCACGGAATATTCCCTCGTGCATAAATAATAATCACTCGGCACGGAATGTTCCCTCGTGTATGGTGAGTGTAAAAGCAACATATGATATGAAAGTTTAATAATTACGACACTTCAATTGTTCAGATATAATCAACAAAATTCTACTGTCCCGGCAAGGGATTCAGCTATAACCAATCTCACTCAGAGGTATAATGTCAACAGTAAAAATCCTCGACCGACCACATAGTCAATAACTTTCTACGCCATGAAGTGACCTCAAGGTACAACTTTCAAGGTCCCCAATAATTCACAACACGGAGAAGATCAAAGAACATTAAACAACTCATCAAAATCGACTTACGGACATGCTTGACCACAACATATAGGTACCCGTCACCTCACCTATACATTGGACATGAATTACACATAGCAAATAAGACTCTATGCCTATTCCCTCAAGCTAAGGTTAGGCCAAACACTTACCTCGGCTCCAAAAATGCAAGTCAAGCCTCAATCACGGCCTTTCCTCTTGAATCCGACTCCGAAACGATAATATCTAGACATAATTGACTTAATAACATCAATAATAATTCAATAACTCAATCCCAAAGCCTATTTATACAATTCCCATAATTCTTCCAAAAATACCAAAATTCGACCTCGGGCCCGCTTGGTCCAAACTCGAGGTTCGGACCAAAATTCGATCACCCATTCCCCCACGAGCCCGAATATATAATTTGTTTCGAAATCCGACCCCACAACGAGGTCAAATTTCCAACTAATCAAAAAACCCTAACTCTACCCAAATCCCCAATTTTCTACCATTAAAACCCTGGAATTCTGGATAAAAGTTGATGAAATCATTAGGAAGTTGAAAGAAACTAGTTAGGGGTTACTTACCTACGATTTGGGAAGAAACTCTCTAGAGAAAATCGCTCTTGATCTCCTATTTTGGTGAAGAAAATGAAGAAGAATCGGATGAACATCTAACTTAAACACTGCCCGACCCTCGCACCTGCGGTGCATGAGTCGCACCAGCTCTTTCGCAGGTGCGGAAAATCCATCGCACCTGCGGAAATGGGCTAAGCCACTGAGGGCCGCACCTGCGAAACCGCTTCTGCGAAGAATGGGTCGCACCTGCGGAATTGGGCTGGCGGGGGCTGGACCGCACCTGCGGCTGCTTATCTGCACTTGCGGTCTCACACCTGCGGCCCAAGGCTCGCAGGTGCGGGCGCACCAGAACTTGTGCACCAGCACTGAATTTTCAACTCTAAACACCCCGGAACCTACCCGAAACTCACCCGAGCCCTCTGGGCTCCCAACCGATTATGCACACAACCTCAAAAACATCCTACAGACTTGTTCNGAATAAAGTTGACTTGTTCAAGTAACCAAAACACTAAAATAACATCATGAACATCGAATTAAACCTCAAAATCAATGAAATTCCATAAAACTTCCAAAACTTCTAAATTATCTTCTTTCGATCCGAATCACGTCAAACTACGTCCGTTTCCCACCAAGTTTCACAGATAACACATATAAAACATATTGAACTTGTTCCGGTCTCCAGAACCATAATGCGGGCATGGTATCACAGGTTTTACATCAAAGTTCATTTTCAAAAGTCTTTCTTATTTTCAGAAAATAATTTTTCTTTAAAAATTCATCTCTCGGACTTGGGACCTCGGAATTCGATTCCGGGCATACGCCCAGGTCCCATATTTTCCTACGGACCCTCCGGGACCGTCAAATCACGGGTCCGGATCCGGGACCGTTTACCCAAAATGTTGACCAAAGTCAACTTTATTCCATTAATTATCATAAATTCAAATGTTCAACACATTTCCACATAAAGACTTCCCGGCTACGTGCTCGGGCTATCCACGCACATCGAGATGAGATTAACATAAGATTTCGAGGCCTCAGAACATAGTTTTTGCTAAATTTACACAAGATGACCTTTTGGGTCATCACAATCTCCACCTCTAAAACAACCGTTCGTCCTCGAACGGACATAGAAAAGTACCTGAATCGGGGAAATAGTGGGGATAACGGCTCCGCATATCGGGCTCGGACTCCTAAGTAGCTGCCTCAATAGGCTGACTTCTCCACTGAACACGAACCGAAGGATAACTCTTCGATCTCAACTGTCGCACCTGCAGGTCTAATATGGCTACCGGCTCATCCTCATAAGACAAATCTTTGTTCAACTGGACACCACTGAAGTCAAGTACATGAGATGGATTTGCAATATACCTCCGGAGCATAGATACGTGAAATACCGGATGCACGGCTGACAAACTAGGTGGAAATGGAAGTCTGTAGGCCACCTCTCCTACCTTGTCCAGAATCTCAAATGGACCAATGTACATAGGGCTCAACTTGCCCTTCTTTCCGAATCTCATCACGCCTTTCATGGGCGACACCCGAAGAAATACCCGGTCGCCTATCATAAATGCCAAATCTCGAACTCTGCGATCCGCATAACTCTTCTGCCTGGACTGAGCTGTACGAATTCTATCCTAAATGATTTTAACCTTGTCCAAGACATCCTGGACTAACTCAGAACCCAACAATCTAGCCTCTCCCGGTTCAAACTATCCGACTGGAGACCGACACCGCCTACCATACAACGCCTCATACGGAGCCATCTGAATGCTCGAATGATAGCTGTTGTTGTAGGCAAACTCAGCTAAAGGCAAGAACTGGTCCCATGAGCCACCAAAGTCAATGACACAAGCTCCCAACATATCCTCCAAAATCTGAATAGTATGCTCGGACTGTCCGTCCGTCTGAGGATGAAATGTTGTGCTCAAATCAATCTCTATGCCCAACTCTCGCTGAAATACTCTCCAGAAATGGGAGGTAAACTGAGTACCTCGGTCTGATATAATGGATATGGGCACCCCATGAAATCTAACAATCTCTCTCATATAGATCATTGCCAACTTCTCTACTGAATACGAAACTGATACTGGGATGAAGTGCGCTGACTTGGTCATCCTATCCACAGCAACCCATACTGCATCAAACATCCTCTGAGTCCGTGGGAGTCCAACTACAAAGTCCATGGTGATACGCTCCCACTTCCACTCGGGAAGCTGAATCTGCTGCATCAAACCAGCGGGCCTCTGGTTCTCGTACTTAACCTGCTGACAGTTCAAACACCGAGCTACATACGCTACAATATCCTTCTTCATCCTCCGCCACCAATAGTGCTGCCGTAAGTCCTGGTACATCTTTGCGGCGCCCGGATGGATGGAATACCGGGAACTATGGGCCTCCAGAAGAATCAACTCACGAATGCCATCAATATCATGCACACAAATGCGACCCTGCATCCTCAAAACTCCCTCATCATCCACTGTGACCTGCTTGGCACCTCCGTGCCGAACTGTATCTCTAAGAGTACATAGATAACGATCATCATACTGCCTGGCCCGAATACGATCATACAACAAAGAACGGGCCACGGTATCGGCCAACACACTTCCAGTCTCAGAAACCTCAAACCTCACAAATAGGTTGGCTAATACCTGAACATCTAACGCAAGAGGTCGCTCTCCGACTGCTAAATAAGCTAGACTGTCCATACTGACTTACTTCCAGCTCAAATCATCGGCCACCACATTGGCCTTTCCCGGATGATAAAGAATGGTAATATCATAATCCTTCAGCAACTCTAACCATCTCATCTTCCTCATGTTCAACTCCTTCTGTCTGAACAGATACTGCAAGCTCTTATGGTCCGTGAACACCTCACATGGCACCCCATACAGATAGTGCCTCCAAATATTCAATGCATGAACGATAGTTGCAAGCTCCAAATCATGAACTGGATAGTTCTTCTCATGAATCTTCAACTGACGAGAAGCATAGGCTATAACCTTGTCGTCCTGCATCAACACTGCACCAAGCCCAACCCATGAAGCATCATAATACACGGTATACGGTCCTGATCCTGTGGGCAACACTAACACTGGTGCCATGGTCAAGGCTGTCTTGAGCTTCTGAAAGCTCGCCTCACACTCATCAGACCACCTGAACTGAGCACTCTTCTGAGTCAACCTGGTCATCAGGACTACAATGGATGAAAAGCCCTCCACAAACCAGCGATAATAACCTGCTAAGCCCAAGAAACTCCGGATCTCGGTAGTTGAGGTGGGTCTAGGCCAATCTCTGACTGCTGAAATCCTCTTGGGATCCACCTGAACACCCTCTGATGATACCACATGGCCTAGAAATGCAATTGAACTCAACCAGAACTCACACTTGGAAAATTTTGCATACACGTGACTATCCCTCAAAGTCTGGAGGACGACTCTAAGGTGCTGCTCATGCTCCTCTCAGTCGCGAGAGTAAATCAAAATATCATCAATGAAAATAATAACGAACGAGTCCAAATAAGGCCTGAACACTTGGTGCATCAACTCCATGGAAGCAGCAGGGCCATTGGTCAGCACAAATGACATCACCAAGAACTCATAATGCACATAGCGAGTGCGAAAGGTTGTCTTAGGTACATCAGACACCCTAATCCTCAGCTGATGGTAACCAAATCTCAAGTCTATCTTGGAAAATACTGAAGCACCCTGAAGCTGGTCGAATAAATCATCAATCATCGGTAAAGGATACTTGTTCTTAATAGTAACCTTATTCAACTGCCGGTAGTCAATGCACATCCTCATCGAGCTATCTTTCTTCTTGACAAACAATACTGGAGCACCCCAAGGAGAAACACTAGGCCTAATGAAGCCTTTATCCAAAAAATCCTGCAACTGATCTTTCAACTCCTTCAACTCTGGCGGGGCCATACGATACAGCGGAGTGGAAATAGGTTGGGTTCCCTGAACTAACTCAATACCAAAATCAATATCCCTGTCGGGCGGCATACCCGGCAGGTCAACAGGGAATACCTATGGAAACTCACGAACCACGGGCACAGACTCCAAGGAAGGAACCTCGGTGCTAGAATCACGAACATAGGCCAGATAGGCCAAACAACCCTTCTCGACCATGCGCCGAGCCTTCATATAAGAAATGACTCTACCAGAAGAATGACTAGGAGTCCCCCTCCACTCCAAACGAGGCACCCATGGCAAGGCCAAGGTCACTGTCTTGGCATGACAGTCCAGAATAACATAATAGGGGGATAACCAATCCATCCCCAATATAACATCGAAGTCAACCATATCAAGAAGCAAAAGATCAACCTGAGTCTCCAGACCACCAATGACTACTAAGCAAGCACGGTAGACTCGATCTACCACTATATAATCACCCACCGGTGTAGACACATGCACAACAATACTCAAGGAATCACGGGGCATACTCAAATAAGGGGCAAAATATGAAGAGACATAGGAGAATGTAGAACCCGAATCAAATAACACTGAAGCCTTTAGGATGCAAACTAAAACCGTACCTGTAATAACTACATCAGAAGCCTCAACATCAGGCCTGGCAGGAAAAGCATAGCACCGGGGCTAAGCCCCTCCAACCTGATCATCTCTGGGTCGACCTACTGCGGCCTGACTTCTATCTGTCATGGCATGTCCTCCACCTCTATGAGTCTGACCTCTACCTCTGGCACCCCGACTGCCACCCCTAGCTAGCTGAGAGGGTGGGGGTGGGTCTGATGCGGGAACCATGGCACGGGAACCCTGATACTGAGACCCACCAGAACCTTGGGGGTAAAACCTGGAAATATGCCCCAATCCACCGCAAGTATAACAAGGCCTCTGCTGATGTGGCTGCTGACTCTGGAACTAGCCCTGTCGACCCTGATAACCACCCTGGAAACTCTGAAGTGGCGGTGCACTGATAGGTGCTGGTGGTGTACCAATAGGAGCTGGCGGTGCATTGTGAGCTACCTAAAGTGCCGATTGATAGGGTCTGGGAGGATGACCTTTGCCTAAAGAATACCTGCCCCCAGATAAGGCTCCACTGAAACGACCGAAGTGACGGGACCTCTTGTCAGCCCCCTGACCACCACTCTGTGACATAATCATCTCAATCCTCCGAGCCACATTGGTCGCATCCTGGAATGAAATATCAGTACCTGACTCCTTGGCCATCTGAAGCCTGATGGGCGGAGCCTAACCCTCAATAAAACTCCTCACTCTCTCACGGTCAGTGGGGAGTATCATAATGGCATGCCGAGCTAGAGTAAGGAACCTGGTCTCGTACTGAGTTACAGACAAAGATCCCTGCTGGAGGCGCTCAAACTGCCTCCGAAGATCCTCCCTCTGAGTAATTGGAAGGAACTTCCCCATGAATAACTCGGAGAACTGAGCCCAAGTCAATGGTGTAGACCCAGCTGGCCTGGTCAAGCAATAGTCTCTCCACCAAGTCTTGGCGGAACCCGAAAGACGAAAAGTAGCAAAATCAACTCCATTGGACTCTACTATGCCCATGTTCCGAAGAACCTCATGACAGCTGTCCAAATAATCCTGGGGATCCTCTGATGGTGCACCAGTAAATGTAGTAGTGAATAACTTGGTGAATCTATCCAATCTCCATAAAGCATATGCTGACATAGCTGCTCCCTCAATTGCCGGGGCCACAATGCTCGACTGAGCTACTCCGACCGTTTGAGGTACCGGAGTCTGGAACTGAGGATCTAGCTTCTCTAGTGTACGAGTAGTAGTAGTCTAGGTCCCTCCCCCAGCCTGAGAGACAACTGGTGCAGTAGGAAGAAGACCGGCCTGAGCCAAACTCTCCATGAGTCCCACTAAGAGGACTAGAGCGTCCTGAAGCACCGGGGTGGCAACAAACCCCTCTGGGACCTGAGTTGGTCCAACTGGAACAGTCTGAGTAGGAACCTCACCGGCAAAGTCTACCTGTGGGTCCTCTACTAGGGTTGCTGCTCTAGGCTGAGCCCTGCCCATGCCTCGACCTCTAATATAGCCTCGGCCCCTCGTAAAAGCTACAATAGGAGAATCAGCCTGCTGATTGGTAGATAAGGAAGCACGCGTTCTCTCCATCTGCGAGAGAATAGAGTCGAAACTCAATTAGCATTTAGAATTCAAATCGCACGACAGAAAAGAAGAAAAGTGAAGTTATTCCTAACTTTGCAGCCTCTGGGAATAAGTATAGACATCTCCATACCGATCCCTCAGACTCTACCAGGTTTGTCCGTGAGTTGTGAGACCTAAGCAACCTAGTGCTCTGATACCAACTTGTCACGACCCAAAATCTCACCTTCAGGTCGTGATGGCACCTAACGTTGCACCCGCTAGGCAAGCCAACGTGTTAACTGAATTTATTTTATTAACAAGTGAAAATAACAAACATTGACTAGATAATAGAGATAAAGTGCGGAAGCATTAACATAAGTCTAAATAACAATAGCTAATAACGCATAAATCCCTTTAAGTACAACCCAGAAGTGGAGTCACAACCTCACGAACTAGTCTAAAATTTGACTAAAAACAACAGTTTGAAAACAAAATGGTGTATCTGTCTGGACAACACATAAAATACAGAATGAAATATAGACAGGGACACCGAGATCCATGAATGCCATGCGTAACTACCTCGGTGTCGTCTGGAATGGACTGAAGGACACTCCCACTAACGATGTCCACTGGGTCCGACTGCGTAATCTGCACAACATAAAGAAGTGCAGGTTTAACATCAGTACAACCTACCCCATGTACAAAGTAAGTGCCGAGCCTAACCTCGGCGAAGTACTAACTAGGCTAGGACGCGACAACAAATTGTACCTGTGCAGTTTATTGGTATAGCAGAAAAATAAACAAGAATATAGTTACAGGGAAGATCATGCTGGGGATAAAAGATAGCAAATACTGAAATGACGGAAACGAAACAACAGTCTAAAATATCCGAAAATAATAATGGGAATTGACAACACGAATTAAACAGTGAAAAGAAACGACACGGCTTGTCCCCTCGTGCATAACAGTATAAAGTATGGCACGGAATGTCCCCTCGTGCATAAACGACATAAACATGGCACGGAATGTCCCCTCGTGCATAGAACATCACAATCACGGAACGAAATGTCCCCTCGTGCATATATATATCATAAATACGGCACGGAATCTCCCCTCGCGCATAAATAATAATCAATCAGTACGGAATGTCCCCTCGCGTATAAATAATAATCATCGGCACGGAATGTTCCTTCGTGCATAAATAATAATCATCGGTACGGAATGTCTCCTCGTGCATAAATAATAATCATCGGCATGGAATGTTCCCTTGTGCATAAATAATAATCACTCGGCACAGAATGTTCCCTCGTGCATGGGGAGAGTAAAAGCAACAATTGATATGAAAGTTTAACAATTACAAAACTCTACTGTGCCGGCAAGGGACTCAGCTATAACCAATCTCACTCAGAGGTATAATATCAACAGTAAAAATCCTCGACCGACCACATAGTCAATAACTTTCTACGTCATGAAGTGACCTCAAGGTACCACTTTCAAGGTCCCCAATAATTCTCAACACGGAGAATATCAAAGAACATTAAACAACTCATCAAAATCAACTTACGGACATGCTTGACCACAACATATAGGTACATGTCACCTCACCTATACATTGGACATGAATTACACATAGCAAATAAGACTCTATACCTATTCCCTCAAGCTAAGTTAGGCCAAACACTTACCCCAGCTCCAAAAATACAAGTCAAGCCTTAATCACGGCCTTTCCTCTTGAATCCGACTCCGAAACGATAATATCTAGACATAATTGACTTAATAACATCAATAATAATCCAATAAATCAATCCCAAAGACTATTTATATAATTCCTATAATTCTTCCAAAAATACCAAAATTCGACCCCGGGCCCACTTGGTCCAAACTCGAGGTTCGGACCAAAACCCGATCACCCATTCCCCCACGAGCCCGAATATATAATTTGTTTCGAAATCCGACCCCACAACGAGGTCAAATTCCCCAATAAACAAAAAGCCCTAACTCTGCCCAAATTCCCAATTTTATACCATTAAAACCCTGGAATTCTTGATAAAAGTTGATGAAATCATTAGGAAGTTGAAAGAAACTAGTTAGGGGTTACTTACCTACGATTTGGGAAGAAATTCTCTAGAGAAAATCGCTCTTGGTCTCCTATTTTGGTGAAGAAAATGAAGAAGAATCGGATGAACATCTAACTTAAACACTGCCCGACCCTCGCACCTGCGGTCCATGGGTCGCACCTGCGCTTTCGCAGGTGCAGAAAATCCATCGCACCTACGGAAATGGGCTAAGCCACTGAGGGCCGCACCTGCGGAACCGCTTCTGCGAAGAATGGGTCGCACCTGCATAGTTGGGCTGGCGGGGCTGGACCGCACCTGCGGATGCTTATCCGCACCTGCAGTCTCGCACCTACGGCCCAAGGCTCGCAGGTGCGGGCGCACCAGAACTAGTGCACCAGCACTGAATTTTGAACTCTAAACACCCCGGAACTTACCCAAAACTCACCCGAGCCCTCGGGGCTCCCAACCGATTATGCACACAACCTCAAAAAAATCCTACGGACTTAATCAAGTAACCAAAACACTAAAATAACATCATGAACATCGAATTAAACCTCAAAATCAATGAAATTCCTTTAAACTTCCAAAACTTCTAAATTTTCCATTTTCGATCCGAATCACGTCAAACTACATCCATTTCCCACCAAATTTCGTAGATAACACATATAATACATATTGAACCTGTTCCGGGCTCCGGAACCATAATACGGGCCTGGTATCACAGGTTTCACATCAAAGTTCATTTTCAAAAGTCTTTCTTATTTTCATAAAATAATTTTTTTTTAAAAATTTATCTCTCGAACTTGGGACCTCAGAATTCGATTCCGGGCATACGCCCAGGTCCCATTTTCTCACGGGTCCGGTTCCGTTTACCAAAAATATTGACCAAAGTCAACTTTATTCTATTAATTATCATAAATTCAATTGTTCAACACATTTCCACATAAAGACTTCTCAGCTACGTGCTCGGGCTGTGCACGCACATTGAGGTGAGATTAACGGAGAATTATGGGGCCTCGGAATACAGTTTTTGCTAAATTTATACAAGATGTCCTTTTGGGTCATCACATAATTTATTTGGTATTTTTTATCCGGACTATAGTATTAGTGTGCTAAAAAAATTAGTAAAATAGAGAAATTATTATTAGTTGTTAAAAAAGTGTTAATTAGATACTTTTTACTGTGGTATATGTATTTTCGTGATTATTTGGTGATTAAATTAATTTGTTATTTTTATTCGGTTTAGATTATTTATTTGCTAAAAGAATAGTATAATAGATAAATTATTACTTTAGTTCTGTGTAGTGGTATCTTGTGGCCTAATGTAGTGCTCGTATTTGTAATGTAGTACCCTTTTAGTATCATCGGATTTTGATGTATTTGGTATGTATGAACTCATGAGAGTATAAGGATTTTAGTTTTGCAATTTTATTAGATTCCGAGACGTGGGCCCGGAGGGTCGGGTTTGGCCAATTTCGGGAATTGTGATATAATTTGATAATTTTGATATCGGCTTCGTTCCTTCGGCATATATTAATGATATAAAACTGATTTTGTTTAGATTCAGGACGACTTGTGGCCGAGTCGAGCGGCAAGGGTATTGTGACGCAGAGTTTTGGCTTAATTGAGGTAAGTAACGCTTCCAATCTTGATTTTGAGGGTTCGAAACCCCGAACTACGTGTTATGTGATTGGAATTGGGTGACGCACATGCCAAGTGACGGGCGTGCGGGTGTGCACCGCGAGACTTGTGACCTGGTTCATTCCATGGCACCGTTTAGTGGTTCTTTCTTGTTGATATTTGTGCTTCTATCAATGTGATTAAAGTAAACATGTTGGAAATCATGCTAAATATTATATTAAGGCTTTACGCTGATATTGTTGGGACTCGAGTGGTCATTTATTGCTGTCATCTCATGTGTTTCATTGATATTATATACTCAGTCATGTCATAGCATATCATATCATGTCTCAGTCTCGATAATTGTTGATTTGCACGTTATATAATTGATGCGGGCTAATTCATGCATTGTGAGCCCATAAGAGCCAGACTGGAGAGTGATGACTGAGTGAGGCCGAGAGCCTGATATTGAGTGACAGATTTCGGATCGGGTTGCGCGTCGCAGCAGGTTATAATGATTATTCATGGATCTGGCTTATGATAGCGCTTGGGCTGTAGGAGCCCCTCCGGAGTCTGTAACACACCTCCAGTGAGCGCAGTGATATTTGAGGGATGGATATTCCCTGGACATGGACCTTGTCCGGAGTGATATTTGAGGGATGAATCTTCCCTCGGCATGGATCTTGTCCTAAGTGTTTATATTTGGAGATGGATCTTCTCCATGAGGCTGGATTGGCATGTTTCCATCGGTACTGAGTGACTGAGGTCAGTAATGTGTATATGTATTCTGGGATGGATCTTTCCTGGGTCGTTGAGCGATATACAGTACTGAGTGGTTGTGAGGTGTATTAGTATCTAGAGATGGATCTTCTACATAGGGCTGGATCGGCCTTCCTCAGTACTAAGTAACTTCGGTCTGATGTGTATATATTTTGGGATGGATCTTCCCTGGACCATGCGAGCCATATATAGTATTGAGTGGACGAGCATTTGAGAGTGGGAGCACATTGTGAATTTCATACTGTTCATGCATTGGCATGTAGAACACGTTGAGTTATATATGTTAACTGTTTGGAACTGTACTTATCGTATCACTTTGAGCTGTCTAGTTAGCTGAAAGCATGATAAATGTGGAGGTTTAGTCTGTCACTAGCTCTCAGCCTACAGGTTGGACTTGTTACTTACTGAGTTGGTATACTCACGTTACCACCTGCACCTTGTATGCAGATTCAGGTATCCCAGGTCATGATAGTGCCAGTTGATCGTTTGATGCGATTCATCTTCGGAGAATGCGAGGTAGCTGCTTGGCGATCGCAGACCCTTCTTTCACCTTCCCTATCTCCCTTTGTGTATTTTTGTTAGCTATTTCCCGGACAAATGTTGTCTTGATGTATTTGGCACTGTTGTAGTATGGCTCATGACATAGTGACACCCAAGGTCGGGCTTGTATTTTTTCCCATTTTTAGATTTTGGATTTATTTCTTTTACGGGATTTCAGTAATAAAAGATTAATATCTGGCTTTTAAATGAAAGATCAGAATTTGTTGGGAATGTGTCGGCTGGCCTAGTTCCATGATAGGCGCCATCACAACCGGGTTGGTTTTTGGTCGTGCAAGTTGGTATAAGAGCTCTAGGTTACATAGGTCTCACCTGTCATGAGCAGGTTTAGTAGAGGCTTGTGGATCAGTACGGAGACGTCTGTACTTATATTGGAGAGGCTTCGGAACCCTTAGGAAAAATCTCCCATTCTTGAATTCTTGTCGTGCGAATCCATTTATTCGGCCAAAAGCGTAACTCTTTGAATTTCTTTCATGTATTCGAATGCGCGCGTGAGCGCTCGGTATCAGCCGTGCATCGACGGCTTGTGATTCCCATGTATGAGTTGCAAGATCAATTTTAGCAAGTTGATAATGGGCCAGCCTGGAGGACTTGAGGCCGGGTTTTTTCTGTGGCTTGAGTGCTGAGATTTAGATTGTGTGAGCACGTGCATTTTGGGACTTATATGTCTGTTGTGTCCCTATTGGCGGGATTTTGTGCCTGGATGACTATGTGGTGAGTGTGATTTGATGGTGAGATGTGTTCGGATTGTTTGATTTCAATAAAAAGAATTGGATGGAGATGTAGCAAGAACTATAGAGTGTTTGACTTCTGTCTTGAGTGGCATATGGCCACGATTTTGGACGGGTATAGAAAGATATCAGTTTGAGGCTAAGCAGGCGGGGTTACCTCATGCGGGGTGTCCTGAGGTTATGTGATCTTCATGTTGTTTCATAACAAGTTCTCTTTTTCCAGAAAATGATATATGTTGCAACTTGAGTTTAGATCTCTTGGGGAAGTTGGCATGACTATTATAATGGTGAATATGAGATTTGTAGACGGTTGAGATATTAGATGGTTTGTATTATATGAGCTTTCGAGGATTTAGTTGAATCTCACTGCGGTATTATGGCGGTGATAGCGTATGGGCATTGTGAGTTATTATCTGTTTTGATCTATGGCTTTGAGCCAAGTGGGGGAGTTTGCTAGTGATTAGTTGGTTGCCTGATTATGTGTTGTATTGGTTTCAGTTGGGGTATACTAGTGGATCAGTTATGACCTGTAGAGGTGGAGTTTGAGAATGACTCGAGTAATAGAAATTTCTGGATACAGGTTGTAATATACTCTATGGGGATATGGGTCTTATTGCATGATTGAGTTGTTATTTGTAAAGGAAGTAGTGTGCGTGAAGTAGGAATTTGCTTGGTTTCTTAGGGGTGTGGGTTACTCCCTTGGGTGTTGGTGTGTTAATGGGGTACAGGTTGTTCGATCTGCTTGATCAATTTAATTGAGAATTGTGTAGAGTGGGTGACTCTCGAGAATAGTTCTGGTGGATTCAGGGTTTATATATCATTGTGGATTATACATTCCGGTATCATGAAAAGGAAGGATATTTCGAATTCATCGAAAGTCTCTTTAGAGTAAGTATTTGAGATGTAGTACTTTGGGGTTCTTAAGAGATATTTGGCGTTTTATGAGCCTTAGGGAAATGTGGTTCTATGCTAGGGTCTCGCGTGGTATTTTTGGTTGAGGATTTTATTACTATGGCAAAGAGAAATAATGATTATGAAGGTTCTGAATTCGTAGGTAGCATGGGAAATCTCATATGATCACATAGATGGTGTTACTTTTAGATATGACTCGATGAAGATATAAGTTTCAGAAGAGGAACGGTGTTTTGATTTACAGATACTTCATTGGTGTGGCAGTACTCTTCTTGTTGGTCGGCTGCGGGCATTCAAATTTGGCCTTGTAACACAACGAATTGTAGGGGTATCCCTCGTGGTATGATCAGGTATTGGGAAAGTATTAGACATTCAGGAGACGGAGTTGAGATCGGATATGGTGATTTGTGTGATCTGAGGGTTTTTGAGTCTGGGAACTCAAATGAGTATATGATTTCATAGTTGAGGGTTGTAGAGACGTAGCCAAGGTTAGCCAGGGGTTAGTGTGTGTTGTGATTTAGTCATTGTGGACCTTCAGAGGGTCATTTTTCTATTGTGTATGACCGGATTGGTTTGTGGTTCCTTAGTAGGCCTAGTGGGGGTAGCTGTTTTGCACCGAGTCGGATTGATTAGCTCTGTAGTGCCATTGTGAGGGGCATGCCAGTTAGTGGTTGTTGGGCTTATCTGCATTTTGGGATGATTTATGAGTACTCTTCCTTGCTACAGGGAGCTGCGATTCGTTGGTTTTAGGCACACATGGTGTGGTTCTATTGTGGTCTTATTGTAGGATTTGAGTAAGGTAAGTAATTGGGTATTGCAGGATTGAGACTCATTGGTTATGTTCTTTCGGTTTCGTGTGGCATGGTATCGCTCGATTCTCCATGGTTTTGGCAATGCACTTTGAGTACTTGATGTCGGGTTTCACGTGGTTGTTGATTTGGAGCAAAGAAGACCGAAGTATATAATATGGACCAGCGTTTGGATGGAGTCACGCATTGCGGCGAAGTTACGCCGAGTTATGATCCTTGTGTATTGGATTCGTGTGTTTTGGTTCTACGGAGTGTGAGGATTTCTTAGCATTGCATTATGGTGATACCCGCTGACATTGCGGGATGGTTCTCTTGTTTGATGTCATCTTTCATGTTTGGGTACATTTGGAAAGTTTTCTATTAGTGCACGGATTGCACAAGTGATGGCTTTGGATTTGTATTGATGTGTCATGTCATTAGAGTGGTCGTGTTGGATGGGAAGAGGTCATTGGACCTAGAATGAATACTATCAGAATTGACTATAGCATGGTTGGAAGGATAATATCGGAAGTCGGCTTAGAAATCTGCTATAGCTCCTGTCGGAGTAGGGGGAGCTCCATGACTGGCTGATCAGACGAATGGTTACTAGTTTCTGCGTGCTTCTTCATCATTGGCAGTAGATGAAAGTGTTAGAACGAGGCTTTGCTTGATCAGAGGTTATTTATCAGTATTGAGTTGTTTTGAGCAGCTGTTGTGATTAGGAGTTATCGCTATGAGTGTTTGAATCATGTGGGATATCATGTGATTACATCTTGGATTTCAGATATGGCTTGATGCAACGTGTTCAGATTTATACAGTGTGTGGATGCGTGATTCTGATCTTATAGAAAAATTCGGATGTGGAAATTGGATTCTAAGGCTTATGGGTTAGGCTGGATGAAGAAATCTCAGATGTGTTATGTTATCTATGCGGAACAGGGTGACATGGGACCACCCCCGAGTATGCGCAAGGTAAGGTTATTCGGCGATTTGATGGCTTTTGGAACAACTCTGGGCATGTTCGAGGACGAACGTATGTTTAAGTGGGGGAGAATGTAACGTCTCGATCGGTCGTTCTGAGAGTTTTAGCCTCGTTTCCCCCATTTTTGCTTCATTTTGTGTGATTCAGCTCTTTTATGTTGTGTTGGGTTGGTTTGCTCGGGTTCAGAGTGATTGTGGAGAGAAATGAGACACTTAGTCTCTTAAGTTTAGTTATTTAATGAAAAAGTCAACCAGAAGTTGACTTATAGGTAAATGATCACAAAATTTGGGTTTTATGGTTCGAATAGCTTTGTTAGGTGATTTGGGACTTAGGAGCGTGTTCGGAATGTTATTCGGAGGTCCGTGGTAGAATTAGGCTTGAATTGGCAAAACTGAATTTTTGGCGATTTATGGTCGGCAGTGGAAAATTAGTTATCGGGGTCGGAATGGAATTTCGGAAGTTGGAACAGGTTCTTAGTGTCATTTGGGATGTGTGCGCAAAATTTCAGGACATTCGGACGTGGTTTGGTTAGTTTCAGCATCGTTGGCGAATTTCGAAAGTTTAGAAATCCTTAGACTTGAATTTCGACTAAATTTGGTGTTTTCGTGGTGTGTTTGGTGTTCCCAGGGTTTGACTAAGTCCATGGGATGATATGTGGTGTGTTGGTATAATTGGTTGAGGCCCCGAGGGGCTCGGGATTTATTTCGGATGGTTAACGGAGGTTTGGACTTGGAAAATGCAGCAAAGTTGTTGCTGGTGCCAGCTTACTAGTGTGACCGCACCTGCGGATTGGGGACCGCAGGTGCGATAGTCGCAGGAGCAGGAGGCGACCGCAGATGCGGAGAAGGTCGCAGAAGCGGAGTGGTTGAACGCACTTGGGGCCCGCAGGTGCGAGGCATGGGGCGTAGGTGCGGAAGCTGGGGAATAAGTGGGAACTCGCAGATGCGCACCTGGGACCGCAGGTACGAGTCCGCAGGTGCGGAACCCCTGGACAGAGTATATAAATTCTAGCCTTCGCAAATTTTCTTATTTCCACCATTTTTGAAGACGGGTTTGGATTTTTTTGAGGAGTTTTAAGAAGGATTCAAGGGGAAACGCATTGAGGTAATATTTTTTAACCTAACACTCGATTCTATGGTTTTTCAGTTAATTAAGCATGAAATTTATCGGATTTAATGGTAAAATTTGAGGGGTTAGGGCTTGGAAATTTGAAGGATTGATTTGGGGATTTGAGGGATCATTTCTCATCGGATTTTGATGTATTTGGTATGTATAGACTCGTGAGAGTATAAGGATTTCAGTTTTGCAATTTTTATCGGATTCCGAGACGTGGGTCGAGGGGTCGGGTTTGGTCAATTTCTGAATTATTGTGATGTAATTTGATAATTTTGATATGGGCTTCGTTCCTTTAGCATATATTAATGATATAATACTGATTTTGGTTAGATTCGGGGCGATTTGTGGCCGAGTTGAGCAGCAAGAGCATTGCGGAGCAGAGTTTTGGTTTGATTGAGGTAAGTAACGCTTCCAATCTTAGTTCTGAGGGTTCGAAACCCTGAACTACGTGTTATGTGATTAGAATTGGGTAACGCACATGCCAAGTGATGGGCGTGCGGGTGTGCACCGTGAGACTTGTGACCTGGTTAATTCCATGGCACCGTTTAGTGATTCTTTCTTGTTGAAATTTGTGCTTCTATCAATGTGATTAAAGTAAACATGTTGGAAATCATGCTAAATTTACGCCGATATTGTTGGGACCTGAGTGGTCATTTATTGCTGTCATCTCATGTGTTTCATTGATATTATATACTCAGTCATGTCATAGCATATCATATCATGTCTCAGTCTCGATAATTGTTGATTTGCACGTTATATCATTGATTCGGGCTAGTTCATGCATTGTGATCCCATGTGAGCGAGACTGGAGAGTGATGACTAAGTGAGGCCGAGAGCCTGATATTAAGTGACAGATATGGGATCGGACTGCACGCCGAAGCATGTTATATTGATTATGTGTGGATCTGGATTATGATAGCGCTTGGGCTGTAGGAGCCTCTCCGGAGTCTGTAACACACCCCCAGTGAGCGCAGTGATATTTGAGGGATGGATCTTCCCTGGACATGGACCTTGTCCGAAGTGATATTTGAGGGATGGATCTTCCCTGGACATGGATCTTGTCCTAAGTGTTTATATTTGGAGATGGATCTTCTCCATGAGGCTGGATTGGCCTGTTTCCATAGGTACTGAGCGACTGAGGTCACCGATATGTATATGTATTCTGGGATGGATCTTCCCTGGCCGTTGATCCATATACAGTACCGAGTGGTTGTGAGGTGTATCAGTATCTAGAGATGGATCTTCTCCATAGGGCTGGATTGGCCTTCCTCAGTACTGAGTGACTTCGTTCTGATGTGTATATATTCTGGGATGGATCATCCCTGGGCCATGCGAGCCATATATAGTACTGAGTGGACGAGCATTTGAGAGTGGGAGCACAATGTGCATTTCATACTGTTCATGCATTGTCATGTAGAACACGTTGAGTTATATATGTTAAACTGTTCGGAATTGTACTTATCTTATCACTTTGAGCTGTCTAGTTAGCTGAAAGCATGCCTAAATTTATGTACATTGATTCTGTCATAAATGTGGAGGTTTAGTCCGTCACTACCTCTCAGCCCACAGGTTGGACTTGTTACTTACTGAGTTGGTGTACTCGCGTTACCCCCTACACCTTGTGTGCAGATTCAGGTATCCCAGGTCACGATAGTGCCAGTTGATCGTTTGCTGCGGTTCATCTTCGGAGAGTGCGAGGTAGCTGCTTGGCGATTGCAGACCCACCTTTCTCCTTCCCTATCTTTCTTTGTGTATTTTTATTAGCTATTTCCCTGACATATGTTGTCTTTATGTATTTGGCACCGTTGTAATATGGCTCATGACTTAGTGACACCCGAGGTCGAGCTTGTATTTTTTCGCATTTTTGGATTTTGGATTTATTTCTTTTACGGGATTTCAGTAAGAAAAGATTAATATCTAACTTTTAAATGAAATATCGGAATTTATTGGGAATGTGTCGGGTGGCCTAGTTCCATGATAGGCACCATCACGATCGGGTTGGTTTTGGGTCGTGACATCTTTTACATTGTACATTCGCACTGCCCTACTTAGGTGCGCTTATCAGGAAAAACCATGCCCTTTAACAAGCACCATTGCTCTATATTCATCACACATTGCTGTCCAAATTTCGTCAATATCCCTTGTGAGGGCATCCACATCCGGCATACTTGGTAAAATGATCAAGGTAGTAAATCTCCCTTAAATAAAACGGCATGTGGGACTCGTATACTCTTGGTCTAACGGGAGTTGGAGCATGCTCCCTCGTCAAATCAGGTTCAGCATTCTCTTCCTCCTAATCATCACCCTCATCAGGGAAGAGTGTGTCATCTCCAGAATCATCGACATTGTTGTCATAATCACTATTTTCTTCTAACTCTGCGCATCTTCCTGATCCCGATTAAATATGTCATCTTCGGGCAATTGAATAAGGACGGGAACTTCAAGTTTCTCGTTTTCATTACACAACCAACAAAAGAATGAGTTACTCAAATTGATCCAAGCTTTACATATAGCTTTATCACTTCACTTACAAATCATAATGTTGACATCTCATGATGGACATTATCTTGTTGGTGATGACTCCCGGATGGACCACCATGATCTAACACAACAAAACTAGGCATATTCCACTGGGTGTTGATTCATAACTTGTAAAATTCATATCTGGCCGATACCCCCTGTGGAATATATGAGTGTTAATACAAATTCAAACATAAAAAATAAACATCATAACACAAAGGAAAATTAAACTTTACCACTTGTCTTGTGGATTATGTAAACTAGGAGAGAATTATTTCATCGCTCCTCATTCGCCCGTGGAGATAATTTTAAATCAGGCCAAACTCTTTCAGCCAGAACCTGTTCGGCTAAAACTGCTCCAAAATAACCACCTGATGACCGAGGGATATCCCTACTTTGCGCAACTTCATTATTGGGAACGTCCTCAGCCTTGACGTACATTTCCAATATTTTTATCACAACAAATTCCCGGAATTTATCCGGATTCCTCAAAAAATCTCTCAGAGTTTCATCGTCTTCGATGTTAAACTCAGCATAACAAGCAACCCCTTGCGGAGTGACGGAATACGGATATCTTCCGGTTACTTTAATATCCATCGAACGTTTTCTAACATTCTTTGTTTTACATAACAATGATACCAATGTATCGTACTTCATTGTAAGTGGCAACTTAACATGACAATGTGGAGATAAATTATAGCTTACTGAGTTATTTGCCACCACAACCTCACTCCCCCAATATAATGAGACCCTAGTTCTTCGCTCTTCAGACATTATGCAAAATAACTTAACGAAGAAATATTTCAGAAGACTTGAGAATATTTATGAATGGATTTTTACAAAATCCTTAACCTCTTTAAATAAGCCAAAAACCAATCGGGGGTACAACTATTTAAGGTATAGCACCTTAAATATGGGCTCTATACCCAGTTGAATTATTGTTATGTCAGTTAAGCCCAGAAAAATTATTGGGGGACCCATGTATATATATATATACACACATATATATAGCACGGTAAGGAAGCGTTTTATATATAGTGCATTTTAAAAGGGCGTTATACTTAACTGACAAACGATCGTTAAGGTATAGTGCTCTTTAAAAGGGCGTTATATATATTATAATCACCAATTATTTTTCCATACATTTTGATTTTTAATTCCAAAAGAACCACATTTTGAGCATTTTCAAATTTAACTACGAAATCGTTTGACTTACGTATTTCGTTGACTTGTCCGCTTTTAAGAAACTATAATGTGTGATGTATTGTATTGCTAACTCATATCCATCGTTTTAATTGTTAACTAATTTACCAATAATAATTATTTTTGAAATCTAAAAATATATTAATGTTAAAATTTTTGTTTAATAGAAAAATATCATTACATATTAAAAAATCAAAAGTTCTAGACGTCTTTCTTTCATTAATAAATGTTTAATCAACACCGTCATAGAAAAAAAGGTAAGTATTCCACAAGAAAAGACATAAATTTCGAAGTAAATATTGGTTCATATGAAATTATTGGAGTAAATTTTATGGATGGTCATTCAATTTTGTGTTTATTAGTTTTTTTTTATTACGTAAAAATTATTCAACTTTGTGTTCATTACCTAAAAGTCACTTTTCTTTCTTTTATTACATAAAAATTATTTTACTTTGCTTTGCTTATTACTAAAGTCACCTTGACCAGATTTTATAATATTTTTATTTGAAAAGTCTATTATACTGTTGACATTATATATCCTCTCATTTATGTAATAACTTCTATATTCAATACTATATAATATATTTTTAACTAGGTATGTAACTTATAATCAAAATAATTTTAAATTATTTTATTTATTATTTTTATAATTTTTTCACGGCATTTAATTTGTTTAATCATATTTAAAAATGAACATATTTTAAATGTAAAAACAAAGAAAATTTATTTTTAAATGTTTATATGAAATAATAACAAACAGATTTGTTTAACAAATGATAGTTTTTTTATAGTCAATACAAATTTCAAAAAGTTTCAAATATATTTTTGTTTAATGTTAAGATTTTTAAAGTTTTATTTGTTAATGTTATTTATTTGAAAGTATTAATCTAATCATTGTGCTAAATGTTAGTATTTTATTTATTGGATTAATGAGTATGGCTTGGTTGATCATTAAAAATATTTCATTAGGCATGGTTAAGAACATGAAATTGAGATTTGTTCACGGTAATATTATTGAGAAATTTATAATGCTACTTATATATCTTGAAAATTAACGTTAAGAAAAAAATTAAATGTACGAATATAATATTAAAATAATATCAAGTTATTTTAATTATAAGTAAAATATTTGAGTAAAAGTATATTATTAAGCATATAATATAGAAGGTATTACATAAATGAGATGATTTATAGTATCAAGGGCATAATAGATTTTTCAGGTAAAGAATTGGTAAAATCTGGTCAAAATTATTAATGTGATAACTAGAGCATAGCTAAATAATTTTTGTGTAATAAAAGAAAGATTCATGATTTTTGGGTAATGAATATAAAGTTAAATGACTCTTACATAATAAAAGAAAGAAATGTAACTTTTGGATAATGAACACAAATTAAGTTGAATGACCACCCGTAAAATTTACTCGAAATTATAGATATCGAGCGTCATACAACCGCAGTTGAAAATTATTGTTTACAAATATTAAAGAATGCAGTTTTTACTTTCTACTAATGCCAATTTCTTTTCGAGAAATATAAAAAGCTTACGCGAATACACTTATATTGGTGATTTAGGGAATTAATCAAGTTCAAGAATAATTCACATAGTTATGTAACAAAAACACAAAATTAGGTCTTTCATCGAGAAAAATTGTATGAAGACAGTTAATATTACTAATAAGTAACTTCTTCGTGTGCTTAAATATACTAATACACTAAAAATTTATTGTGAAAATATACTATCTATCTATATCTATATTATTATTAAAAGCACGAAGGCCCTTAGCGCAATATCGTTCGCTTTTTTTACCCTTTAAAAATAGAATTTACATTGGATAAAATAGTACTTTAGTTATTTTTCTAATATGTAGGAATACTCATTTAATTATTTTTTTAATATGTAGGACTACAAAATCAACTAAATTTTATATATTACATTATTCCTTATTTGGATTACGTAGAAAAATTTAATATTTAGAACTTCAAAAAATATTAACATTTTATTTTATATAAAGTTTTACACGTAAGTAAATTATATATAAATGGCAAGAAAAAGAAAGAATTAAAAATACTAACTAAATAGGACATAACTACTTGGTATTTAGAAGCTTATCCCTTTAGACATACCAAAATTTCAATCAAAAAAGAAAGATGACGCATGATGTTCTTGGAAGATGGTAGAGTAACTTTTTTTATGTTTTGATTTAGGTGAAACTCTTTTATATACTAAAATACTTTAAAATATACAAAACTATTTCCCAATCATTTGATTTTCTTAGGATTTGACAAAAAAAATAATTATTTGATAAAATATAATTATAATCGAATATTTAAAATTTGGTATGAGATAATATTAAGAATTTAAATCAATAAAATATAATTTATATTTGCTGAAAATAAATAATTACGTATTTTGAATAGCTAATTAGCAACAAAAAAAAAATTTATTATTTTTCAAATTCATCATACAATTAAAACTATCTTCAGGTTGACAAAAATCTTGGCTTAAATAGATATGTTTCAATAAAAAAGACCACTGATGATGAAAAAATTAGAAAATAAAGTTGAATCAATTATAATATAGTATTTAAAATTTACTTGGATAAAATTCAAAATAAAAGAAATAAGAATGAAATAATAAGTATTCAAAATAAAATGACATTTATTATTATTTTTATTTTTCATCTATTCCAATGAATGGCCCTCTATATTATTATACGTAATAAGTCATTGGTTGTAAAATACACATTCAGTATTAGTCAATTTTAGACCTTACACCTTATATTGTTACTTAATTATTCATTTTTTTTCCTAGAAAGTATATGACCTAGCCGTTCATTACAATAGCTCTAAAAGAAAGATACTATTTTTTTTAATTAGTGTTAATTTGATGACTGTTTGAAGAATTATAATAAAAATATATAACGATTTTGATCATGTTAGATTTAATATTATGTCACAAAAACGACTACAATTTTTGTAAGCTTACCCCAAAGAATATGCCCTTCAAATTAATATAAAATATATGTGCTTAAATATTTTATATGTGAACCAGTTTCTTCTAAAAACTATATGACGGCCCTCTTTATTCCAAATCTCTAAAAAATATAATTATTTTTATTGATGGCCCTTTGAAGAATCATAATAAGAATATATAATAAATATCGGAATTTAATTATAAAAAAGCAGATATATCAATCATTTTAGATTCAATATCATGTTACATGAATTACTACAATTTCGTAATATTTTTTCAAAAGATATGCCCTTCAAATTAAGAAGAAATACGTGTTCTCCAATCGAAATATGTAACGATCATTTTTCCTTTTAAAAATAAATTTTAGAATTGTTATAAAACTAATTATTTTCAAATATAACGACAAGTGGGTTTAATCAATATTAGAATTATTTAAATACTAATTTCATTTGAATAATGATATATCGAAACTAAATATACTCTTTCAAATATAATTTTGAGTTTTTTCCCGGTGTATTTTACTAGCTTACTTTAGTATTCTTTCTGAATGTCTTTTCTCATTTTCAGGGTACTTTGACTTTGTGTTCATCTAAAATTCATGGATTATTAGTTGTTTTGTGTAGTTTTCTATCCACTATTTATGTTTTCAATGACTATGTGTACTACTAAAACTGAAAAGGAAGCATGCTAACTTTATTTATTAACAAAAATGACATAAATTTTAAGTTGAATTATTAACTGATGATTGAGGATTTTTATGAGATTATTTTTTCTTAATTGAGTTAGTTATACGTAAAATGTCAATATTAATGACTATTGTGTGGAACTTATACTTTTATGTCATAACTCAAACACTCATTAAGATAGGATACACGCGCGATACGCGTACCCTGAACAATTTTTTAATTATATTGAACATAAAATTCATATTGGATAAAAATTATAATTACAATTAAATATTTAAAACTTAGGATGAGCTATTATTGAGATTTGAATCAACAACAAAAAGATCTCTTTGACGTTAACAACAATCCTAATTAACCAAAAAAAATTTTGATTTAAATAATTAACGAAAAATCCAAGTCATACTTTTCAAAATTTATAATAAAATAGATTATAATATAGTAGTAAGAGTCAAACTGTTAAAAATACAAACGTTAAAAACAATAAGAATGTGTAACGACCCGACCGATCGTTTTGAGAATTTAAGCTCCGTTCGACGGTGTAAGGTATTGAACAGTTTCATATTATGTGTATCGACTTGCGTTCATAGTCGATTTCAGTTACCGGATGATTCAGAGTCAAATTGGGAGAAGGAATCTAGTTTTGGAAGCTCAAGCAGTGAGAATTTGGCCGAAATGTGACTTTTGTGTAAACGGCTCCGGAATGAATTTTGGATATTGTCAGCATCTTCGTATGGTGATTTTGGACTTAGGTGTACGTCCAGATTCGGACTTGGAGGTCCGTAGGGTAATTTGAGGCATTTCGGCGAAAGTTGGAAAAGTTGAAGTTTGGAAAATGGAGAAGTTTGATCCATAGTTGACTTTTGTGATATCAGGGCCGGAATGAGATTTTGAGAGCTAAAACAACTCTGTTATGTCATTTGGGACTTGTCTGCAAAATTTGGCATTATTCCGGGTTGGTTTGATTAGTTTCGGCACGAGTTTTTGAAGTTGGAAGATTAGGAAGTTCATAGTTCGATTCATGGCACGATTTGCATTTTCGGTGTTGTTTGATGTGATTTAAGACCTCGAGCGAGTCCGTGTAGGGTTATTGAACTTGTTTGTGTGTTTATACGGGGTCTCGGAGGGCCTCGGGTGTATTTCGTATAGGCTACGGGCTAATTTCTTCTATTTTTGGATTGCTGGTTTCTGGTGTCTGTTGTCCTCTTTCGCGATCGCGTAGTCCCAGTCGCGATTGCGTAGTGTTCTGTGGACCTGTCATATTTTCCTTCATCGCGTTCGCCTTTTAAGGTTCGCGATCACGAACTTGTAAATTGTTCTACACCGCGTTCGCATTTTACCTTCCGCGTTCGCGTTTTGTTAACCTTGCTAGGGAGCCCCAACTTCTCCTTCGCGTCGCGCCTTTGGGTACGCGATCTCATAAGCTTAGTACACTGTTATCCGCGTTCGCATCTCCTTGTACACGTTCGCGTAGCTCAGTTCTTGGGCCACCATATTTTCCTTCTTCACGATCGCATCTCCTCTTCCACGATCGCGATGTATAATTACCTGGGTAGACAAAATATATTCCCAAATCGAGGGTTAGATCATTTTTTGTCATATTTTGACTTGTAGAGGTCGGCTTTGGGAGATTCTTGGTGGGTTTTTCAAGCAATTAAATTAGGTAAGTATTCTTCACCTAGTATTTAATACATTCCATGATTTTACCTTTATTTTTATCATTTAATTTGTATTTTGGGTTGAGGAAAATGTTGGTTTTTGAAGAAAATTTTCAAAATAAAAAATCACGATTTGAGCGACGAAATGATATCGGAATTTGATAATTTTTGTATGGTTGAACTCATATTGGAATGGGCGTTCGGGTTTTGTAAAATTTGTCGGGTTCCGAGGTGCAGGCCCGGGGGTCGACTTTTGGGTCAATTTTTAGATTTTATTAAAGATTGAGACTTTATGATCCGGAATATTTTCTTATGAGTTATATTTGTGTTTTGAAGTTATTTTGGTTGGATTTGAGCCTCCCGGAGATCTTTTCACCTGAGAAGTTCAATTTTAGACTACCGGGTTGTCGTCTTTGAGGTAAGTATCTTGCCTAATCTTGTGTGGGGGAACTACCCCTTAGGATTCGAGTCTTCCATGTTGATTGTAGTCCGTGTACGCGAGGTGACGAGTGCGTGCTCAGACTTATTTGTGGAAAGTTGGCCTTTTAGGAATCTTAGGTCTTTATATTCACTGAATATCAATTTGTTCTTGATACGACTGAGTTCCTAGTTATTAGAATCATCTCTACATGCTTAAATTAGAATTACTTATTTTTTGATTCACTCATATTGCCTATTTGACCCTTAGTTGACTAAACTGAAGATTTTATCCCTTTTACTGTCATGTTATATCTTCATAATTGCTTATCTCTATTTGTAATTATCACCTCATCCTATAATTTTTTAGTCTTAAATGAAGTTGTAGTTACCTTCCCGCTGCTCACCCTTAAGTGAAATTGTTGAATATCCTCGAAATTGTTCAACCTTAAAGGAACTTTAGATATCCTATACCTTAGTTGACTTGCCTTTATTTGGAATTATCAGATTCGTGTTAGTTTCTTGTTGTTAAACCATGCATTTGGGGTACGACTGTTACATGCCTTTTTCTTCCTTGTTGAGCTGTTTTTATTATGCCTAGTATTCTTTATTGTGCTTATTCCTGGTGAACTAGCCTTGTGTTTTCTTGTGATCGGAAGTTCTAGAGTTGATGTATTTACCGTATCTTGTATTATATTCATTGTTGTTATTGTACTTGTTATGATGATACACGGGGTTTCTGCCGTGCGGTTGTGGTTATTATGATGCACGAGGTTTCTGTCGTGCGGTTGTTGATATGGGAATTTGCACGAGGTTTCTGTCGTGTCGTGTTTTCTATTGATATTGCACATGCGGCGTGACAAGGCTAGATATGTATATATGGGTTGCGTATGTGGCGAGACAAGGTCAGAACAATATTGTGCACGTGTGGGGAGAGAAGGCGTGCATTCACTTTACTATTGCACACGTGGCGGGACAAGGTGGGCTGTATCAGGGATTGTTCGTGGTAGTTGTGTTGGCCTGAGGACATTTCTTGTTGTTGATATTGTGTAATGGTACACTTACTGTGTGAGCTTATTCTTGTAAAAATTGTGAGAAAACATTGTACGTGTTGCCCTTTTCCTTCCTTATGCTCAGTAGTTGGTTGAATCATGTTAGGACACCTGCACAAGCATACACGTAGCTAAGCACTCTTTCGTGTTAAAGGGCTTCCTTATTTTTGTTGAGTATAGATATCCTTGTTGTACTTGCCCTACATGTGGGAATGACTCCAATTGGCATGTGAGTCGTCCGTGCAGCTATTAGTTGAAATGAGGGCACAAGATGTCAATATAGGGTTCAGATATTGGGACATGTGAATTGTGATTTGTTCGAGGTTCGGTACCTCGTGGAGTTGACTAAGAACTTGATGTAAAAGTAGTTGAAAGTGTTGAGTTATTACTTGTCCTTGTTGTATATGAAATTCCAGATTTAGTTTGTGTTACATTTACTCTTTTGTGTTATTTCATGGTTTCCGCTGACACTAGTTGTTCCTTTCCTTATTGAATTTACTGTATTGTTAGCCATATCGTGATGTTTTCTATGTAGATAGCATATTCCGTTGTTCCTGTATTTATAGTTGTTCAGTTTATTAGACCAATGGGTGTCTTGACTAGTCCCCGTCACCGCTGTGGTGTGCTCATACTACACTTCTGTATTTTTTTTTGTAAAAATCCAGGTATTTATCGTTAGTAGCGGTGCGGATTCTTGCTGAGGAGACTCAAGGTAAACCTGTCGCCGCGTTCGCAGACTTCAGAGTCACCTTCCTATTTTGTATTTACACTATTTTTACTTATTTCCAAACAGTTGTATTTAGAAGTTGTAGTAAACTCTATAGAGCTTATGACTTGTACTACCAGTTTTGGGAAATTATAAATTTTGGTAAAGATTTCTATATCGAGATTGTTAGATTTTCTTTATTTTGTTGTTATTCAGTAAAGGTTAGGTTTACGTAGTCCCTAAGACTAGGTGTCATCACGCTACCCAACGGAGAGAAAATAGGGTCGTGACAGAATGAAATATTAGAAGATAAAATATATTCTAAGTTAGTTGCCATTAATTATTTTTTTTCTCGTCTTCATTCAAATAAATGACAACTTTCTATACTTTCTGTACAAACTTATTATTTTAAAGGAAAATTTAGCATTTAATAACTTGATTTAAATATTTTTCATATATACATAATTTACTGATTGACGCTAACCATACGTATAACAATGTACACTAAAACTAGTAGACTATAAAAATATGTACGAAGTTATTCTTAATGATGCCGCTCATCTTATAATTCTACTACTGTTCATTTTTAGTTGGAGAGATTGTAATATTAGTTTTATAATTTCATTAGGAAAAGAAATACAAATGAGTGACGTTGACCCATCCTGTTATTTCGTTTTTTAGGGATTACTCTGAAAAGGGGTCCGGAACCCAAATAAGCTAAAATTGGACAAATAGAATAAAAATAAGTTAAAAAAATATAGAATCGAACTATGTATAACGCCACACTATGTGGCGCTATACACTAACGG
>ML379237.1:70639-112406 GCA_005239525.1 Nicotiana knightiana | reverse complement strand
AGTTAGAATAGAAGTCTTTGACACGTTTAGGGTTCATTCTAAACATATAAATAGACCCAAAACATCACATTAGGGGCTGATGCAGACTTCTGACAGAGGATTCTACTTAGTTTTTCTTCTCTTCTCATCTTTTAGTTTTATAGTTTATTAGTTCTAGAGTATTGGGTGTTACATGAACGTTGTAGTTGAAGCTTGAATTATTCTTATTGTTTATCTTAATTGGTTTGTTTATTCAATCTTGTGCTTAATTATTCAATTGCTTGATCACAATTGACTACTATCTACGAATCTAGGGTTGAACTCGGGAGAGGGAATTCTAGATTGCATATAAGATTGGGTAGAGCAAGATCTTAACCCTTCAGGGGAGCGGATTTGCGGTTAGGATAGGAATATACCTAATCGCCTTGCTTGGTTATTATACGGGAATTATTAATGCGTTCTTGTTAATCCTGATTCCATAGGAATATAGGCATTAGGTTAGCTTGAATAGGCGAGTTGTACTTCGGGAGAAGGCTACGAGCAATATTAACCTCGTCAATCAATAAACCTGATTAGAAGATTTAGGTCGAAAACTCAACGTGATTGTTTAACAACCCATAACTCTAGAATATCAATTTACCTTGAATTCATCTTTAAGTTAGTTGTCTATTTAATCTTTTGATTTACTATTTTAGATTAATTCTAGTTAAATATTTGTTTGAGTTTAGTTTAGTGGATAGTTAATCACAAGTCCCTGTGGGTACGATATCTGGACTTAAAATCCTATATTACTTGTCGACCACGTACACTTGCGTGTGCATTGGGAAATCAACCAACAAGTTTTTGATTAGTTTATATTTTCGCATTTAGTTATAAACACTTTTCAAAACCCAACATATTATTTGTTTGGCATTGCGCGATAAGTGATAATTCTCTTGCATTCCTAATCGCCCTCATATTGTTCTATGTGGGATTCGACCCCAACCTTGTTGGTTTACTATATTTA
This sequence comes from Nicotiana knightiana, assembly GCA_005239525.1. Taxonomy (NCBI): domain Eukaryota; kingdom Viridiplantae; phylum Streptophyta; class Magnoliopsida; order Solanales; family Solanaceae; genus Nicotiana; species Nicotiana knightiana. The sequence goes on along the minus strand of ML379237.1, from coordinate 111,421 downwards.
ACAAAGATCGCTTACACTTTTATAAGGTGTAAATTGAGCGTATCATAAAACTGAGCCTTTTTTATGAAATACAAAAGATCTGAAATCTTCTATCTTTCCTCCATGATTCTGTTATTTCAAATCTGATTATGTATAGACCTGTATGACAAAATGTTGTACTGAAATGTTGTGCATGTTCCTTTTTGTGTGTAGAGGATTTGAATGTTATCTTGGAAAGGCAAGTATATTTTGTGGAGTTCCTAACTTTTGAAGTCTACCTTAGTCTCTTCTGTATATAGTTCAGATTTTACTAGTTTATAAACACCTTTATTATTCAGATGTTAGTTCTTATACCTGCAGTAGTTTATTATTAAGATAGATTGCACTAGGGTGGATGAATTTGACTTCTCAATAGTCAAATTCACCCCATGGCAGTGCACAAACACTAGTATGGCTGGCTGAAGTTTACCCTTTAAAGGGTATAAAATATGTAATTAAGAAAGGCATTAGAGTGAGGAATCTGAACCTTTGAATTTCCAGATTCATCCTCTAAAAATGCCTAAATAAGAAAAGTTTCTATACAGTTTAGAATTGTGTTAGTATTAGCACTAGGGTAGATGAATCTGACTTCTTAATAGTCAAATTCACCCCTTGGTAGTGCATAAACAGTAGCCTAGGGTGCTGGAAATCACCCTTTACGGTTATGAAGTGGGTAATTAAAAGGCTCCTTAGAGAAAAGAATCTGAATCCCTTAATACGATCAAATTTACCCTCTAAAAAATGCCTAAATAATCAAGTCAAGGAATAAGTATGGACAAAAGGTCCAAGTTATGAAAAATGATATTCTGGATTTGAGTTTGATCTTTTGATGATCATATTCATACCAAGAGAGTGCACAAATGATTCGGTCATTTAGTATAGCTTAGTATAAGCATCATCAAATCTAAACTTGGCCTTTTTTCATAGTCCTGTTTAGTCTAATGAATGCATAACACACTTAATTAATTGGGGTGTTTTACAGATTACAGTGGAAGACTCAAGTATATGGCCTTAAGGGAATTCAAGTGAGAAGAATTAGCTAAAGAACTTCATTTTTCTTAGTTTCCTCTCTTCTAAAAAATGTACCTTGATATTAGTAGCCTGTATTTATTTTCAGAATTATGTAATTTAAAGACTGGACTATACATCCAATTTCAGTTTTGTTCATGTTCCTAAAGTTTCGAATTTTATATTTTTTCTCTGTTATGATAGTAATACAACTAGATAAAAGGAACATGTATGAAATCTATATAAACACCCGTCAGATTTTGCAAAAAAAATGATTATTTCAAATTGAGTAGAGTTTTCAATATGAATGGAATTGGCAGGCTATCTTCAGTTTATCTTGCATCCTGTAATCTGCGAAAATAAATGTATAAATACGGGTGAACTTTGATCCTTTAGAAACATGAGATTAGGCTATTTAAATTGGTAAGAATTGTTGTTTCAAAATTAATAAGACTGCATGTGGTTCGATCTTTTGCTAGAAATCATAAAAAGTTCTGAAAGTAGCATGATTTTACCTTGCCGATCCATTTCAAAATTAATGAGTATTATAGATTTATGTTTAGGTTTCCTAAGAATGGAAAACCAGAAAAATCTGTTGTGTTATGCTTCTAAGTGTATGTATGAATGAACATGTATTTTGATTACCACATTTCCCATTCTGAAAAGTAAAGATTATCAAGACTTAGTTGGATTTCCTAAACTAGTGACCTCCCTATAAATTAGCCACAATTAGGATTGGCCAAAAGAGTTAAATGAAACAATTGGGCTATAATATGGCCATAGCCTAAAAATCTTGTCCTTTAGGTTGGTAAGTTTAGTTTTAGACAATCTTCACATACCTTATAGATAGAATCATGCCCTTTAGATTGAAATTTGATAAAGAATCAAATATTATTCCAAAAATACCATAACATACACTCGGGAGTGACAACTCATGCACCCGAACCTTAACTCTAAACAACTAAAAAAATGCACACAGCAATCACGGGTGCATTTCATGTGACGTTTTGCCATGTGCTACAAAATAACAAGTGCACGCCATCGTGACTTTTCTAAGATATATCCATAAACTTTCTAATTGATCTTAAAACTAAAACGCTCTTTCAAAAATAGAAAACATAAAGAATGATCGAACATTGCCTCAAATAGGCACTATAAAACCGTCATGACCATAGTCTTGACCACGCAATCTACACTCGGGTGCGACAACTCATGTCCCCGTCTTCAACTTAAAATTATAATAAAAATCACACGTTGTAATTACGGGTGCATTTCATGTGGTGCAGTTATAATGTGTCCAAAACAAACAAGTGTACACCATCGTGACTTGTTTCAAGTTAAATCCATAAATATTAAAAGCGGTTAAAATTTAAAAAGGCTAAATGCACAATAGTTTTGAAACATGTAAATAATTAGATAATTAGGCCAAATCTTAATAGTTAAGAGACCGTGCTAGAACCACGGTATTCGGGAGTGCCTAACACCTTCTCCCGGGTTAACAGAATTCCTTACCCGGATTTCTGATTCGCAGACATTTTTAAACAGAGTCTAAATTTCCTCGGTTTGAGATTTCAATAAACGGTGTCCCGGAACATCGTCAAAAATCCGGGTGGCGACTCTAAAAATTAATAAAATAAATCCCAAATCCAAGTAATGCCACTTTAATTGGAAAAACTCCCTTATTACCCCTTCATTAATCCCGAGAGGGGGTAGTGGAAAAAAAAGGTGTGACAATACTAAGTAAGGAAATAATCAAGATCTGTTAACCAAAACAATTACTCCCTAAAGTCAAGGGGTTCAAATTCAAATGGTAAAACACATAGTTCCATAAGGAAAAGTAAAAATCAGTCAAGGCTCAATCAAGGAAAGAATCAGGTTTACTAAACAATAGGGCAAACAATTAAGACCAGGTTCAGGAACTCCAATTAAGGAGTGATTTAGTAAAAATCAATCGATTTAAACAAACGAGTAGCATTCTAGGGTTTTAAAGAAACTTTAAACCATCAAATAAGGGAATCAGAATTAGTCAAGAGAGAGTTATAACACAATACATCATCATATAAATAAGTAAGGCAAACAATCGTAGCAAACAGGCAGACTTAGCATCATTGACAGAAAGAGGCAAGGGATGAACAAGCATATAATCACGCAGAGATGATGCAAGTAAACTAAATACTCATTTGAAGCATGATAATTACAAAAAACGTAGCAGGAATCAAGCAGCAAGAAGACCCAAACACAGAAGTCCAAAAAAATTAAGGCATTTAACATAAACAAGATAAAAGTCACAAAATCATCATAATATGTAGAGAAAAGACTTAAGAACGAAAGGAAACTCAGTTAAAAACTAGCACAAAAGAGGTTTTGAGAAACCCTAGTTTTGAAAGGAAACCAAAACATTTTAAAACTGAAAAATCTTAAAGATCAAGTTGAGAATAGTGTAAAACATACGAGAATAAGTTTAAATCGTTAAAAATACAGATATTTAATATGTTTAAGCCAAAATTAGGGTTTGATAAGAAACCAGAGAAAAATAGGGCAGCCTGCCGTGAAACTCAGGGATAGTGGTGGTTATAGCATAATCGAGTAAAAACCCCACCGGAGAAAGGCCGGAAACAACCCAAGCAGGAGCTCCAGTAGTGAGTTGGGCATGGTCGAAACCCTTAAAGGTCTCAGAGACGAGGTGAACAGGAGAAAGGAGGGGTTATGGAGGCTGGTGGTCGAAAGGATGGTGGTCGGAGGTGGCCGGAGAAGAGAGAAACTTCATCGAAGAAGGAGGTGAACAGGGAAGGTTCTAGAGAGAAGGGAGAGAGAGAGAGACCAGAGATAGAGAGAGTCGGCCTCAAAGAATGAGGGGTCGGGGAAGGGGTAGTTAGGAATTAATTATGGTAAGAACGGATCTGGGCCGTTGATCTCATTAGATCAAAGGCTCAGATTAACTAGGGGTTGGGCCGGGTAGAGAATTGATTGATGTTAACAGAATGTTAGACAAGTTTGTTAATTCCCAAAGAAGATCCTACATGCATGGTTTCTAATGCACATTGAGACTTGAGAATATGCATAAACATGGATTTTGATGCATAATTGATAATCGCCATATAACAAAATTTCTAGGATGCTGGTGTGATATTCAGGACTACAAATAATGAGATAAGTCTTATAGGCATGGTCTCTAATTCATATAAATAATCACAACAATCCTATAGGCATGATTTCTACCCCAACCCAAAATATATATATATATATATATATAAATCCCTACCATCTTTTACTCGAAACCCCATATCTGTTTTACAAAGATTATTATTTCAGGCCAATAAAAATGAGTTACATAATGAAAATCACTATACTATAGGGAGCCTTGGCAGGTGCAAATTCAACCTGGAAGCCAGACCATCAATTAAGTCTGGAGTACACCCGTAGTTCACAATACACCAAATGGGCTTTTGGTGTATCAAAGTTCCCAAGGGCCTCAGGGACCCCGAGCAATGCTCACACCGGAACCTTTTCAAAGAAACAGTTTTTGTAATAAAGTTTGGAAGGCCGGCCCCAATGTGTCAGAGTTCGGAGAAGTCTCATAGACTCCTAGGNGGGGGGGGGGGGGGCGGCATGACCCTAGATATCTAAGAGTGGGAGTTGAAAATAGTATATAAAAGTAGGAGATAGTTTTATTAGAAAACAGTTTGGATTTTAGAAGTGAATATATTACAACATTACAAAAACTACAAGCAAGACATAACAACATTTAGCAGGTTAAATTAAGGCATGAAGTCCAGTAGTTAGACAATTAACAGAACAAGGTTTCACATTGGCTTAGTTGATTAACTATTACTAGGTGGGATCAGAACAACATACTAAAATTAAGAGTACACATCCAGAAGAACACATATTGTAGAGTAGGGTGATAAAAACTAAAGCATGCTAGTTCAGAAACAGATAAGTATGTGTCATGGATCAAACAGAGACATACTGGTTAAATGGCTAATCAGACAGCCATACAGAGAAAGTAGCAGGAATTTAAATCATAGTAGTACAGGAATCATGAATTGACTAGGAACATGTTAAGGTAAATTATCAACACATAAAACAAGACAGGAATTGAGGCATGCTAGTTGAGAAACAAGTAAACAAGTGTCATGGATCAAACATGATTACGCCATACTAACATATATGACAGGACAAATCAACCGAAATTAAGTCATGCTGGTTAAGAGCAATAAACAGAAAAACATAAGGCAACCATAAGTATTTTGAGGTCTAAATACATAGCATATAGAATGATAACAAAAGTGGAGGCATACTAGTTAAGAGGTAGCAAACAGGAAGGTGAAGGAAAGTAGAATCCAAGAGTCTAGCCTTGGCTTTCAGCCGGCTAGACAGTGCTGCAAGTAGAAGTAGTAGAAAGAACTACAGTTGTGTGTGTGCGAGAATAAGAGTTTGTGTGTGTGTGCATCTGTGTATTTCTATGTGTGTTCATGTGTGTTTGTCGTGTTTTAAAATCAGAAGAATGAAAGTTTTATATAGCATAGAGTAGAGTAAACCAAATAAGGCAAGGAAAATCAATTGCTCACAAATAAGGCATGCATCATCAATTAATAAGTAAAGTAGGGCTTAACGGGAATAAATTAACAGCAAGTAAAACATAAATTAAGGAGAGTCCTTCACGAGGTAAATCAGTAGACAGGATTGAGTCTAAATAAGGTAAGTAGTAAATCAATTAGAGGCCAGTCAAAACAATCATGTGATGACCCAAAAGGTCATCCCGTGTAATATTGGCTAAATATGTGTTCTGAGGCCGTGAAAAACCTCCTTATATCTCACATCGATGTGCGTGCGCATCCCAGGTGTATAGTCGTGAAGCCGTTATGTGAAAAACTGATAAAAATGATATTTTTGTGTTGAGATTTAAATAAAGTTGTCTTTGATCCAATTTTTTTTTGTAAACGGACCCGGATCCGTGATTTGACGGTCCTGGAGGGTCCGTAGGAAAATATGGGACTTAGGCGTATGCCCGAAATTGAATTTTGAGGTCCCAAGTCCGAGAAATGAATTTTTAAAGAAAATTATTTTCTGAAAAATATAAAGGTTATTAAAAATGAGATTTGATTGAAACCTATGAAACCGGGCCCGTATTATGGTTCTGGAGCCTGGAACAAGTTCAATATGATTTATATGAGTTATCTGTGAAATTTGGTAAGAAACAGACTTAGTTTGATGTGATTCACACTAAAAATGGAAAATGTGGAAGTTAATGAAGTGTTGAGAATATTTATGAATTTTGAGGTTTAATTTGATGTTTCTGATGTTAATTTGGTGTTTTGATTAGCCGAAGTCCGTAGTATGTTTTTGAGGTTGTGTGTATGTTTAGTTTTGAGCCCCGAGGGTTTGGGGGGAGTTTCGGGTAGGTGTCAGAGTGCTAAAGTGTTGAAAAATCTCATGTTTTCTGATGTTTATGGTGTTTGAGAGTTTGTATTTTGCAAACGCGCGAGACCTCATGCGAACGCACAGGGTAACTTGGGGAGGGGGTTGGTTAGTGCTGTGCAAACGCACCCAACCAGGCGCGAACACATAGGGTTAGAAGGGGGCTGGGTAGCGAAACACACTGTGCGAATGCACTAGTGTGTATGCGATCACAAACGGTCAGGGGAGGGGGGAGGTGGTGTAATGAACCGGTCTGTCGTTACATAAAAACCTGAATTTAAATTACTTTTATTGACTTGTTATAAATTGGTTATTCTATTATTGACGTGTTAGAGTTTATAATCTTGAAATCGGAATGGTTAAATGAGAATTCAGTAACTTAGTCTTTAAAAGATAGCCTTATAATGGGGAAGTCAACTAAGAGTTGACTTATTGGTAAACGACCTCGGAATGTGGATTTTATGGCTCGGATAGCTTCGTTAGGTAATTTAGGACTTAGTAGTGTGTTCAGAATATTTTTGTGATGTTCGGTGTAGAATTAGGCTTGAATTGGCGAAAGTTAGTTTCGGTGATTTCCGGTAGGCAGTGGAAAATAGGCTATCGGGGTCGGAATGGAATTCCGAAAGTTGGAACAGGTTCGTAATGTCATTTTGGATGTGTCTGCAAAATTTCAGGTTAATCGGAGTTGTTTTGGATAGTTTCGGCATCGTTGGTGTATTTTAGAAATTTCAAAGTTCTTAGGCTTGAATCCGATGTAAATTTGGTGTTTTGATGTTTGTTTTGGTGTTTTGATAGTGCAACTAAGTTTGAATGATATTAAGGGATGTGTTGGTAACTTTGGTTGAGGTCCCGAGGACCTCGGGTGTGTTTCGGGTGGTTAACGGACCAATTCTTGGATTTTAACTTGGCAGATTTTTCTGGTTTTTAGTTGTAGAGAATTTTTTCATTGCGTTCGCGGGTGGGATGCCGCGTTCACGGAGCGTCATTTGGGGGTCTAAGAGTTTTATTCATCGCGTTCGCAAAGAGGAGGACGCGAACGCGGAGTTCTTAGTGAAGTAGTCATCGCGTTCGCGGTCAAGGGCACGTGTTCGCGTAGAGGAGTAAGGCAGTTGGGGGACCCCATAGTTTTGGTCTACGCGTTTGCGTGGAGAGGTACGCATTTGCGAAGGGTGAAGCTGGCTAGGCATCGCGTTCGCGTGATGGGTGTCACGTTCGCATAGAGTGAAGAGAAAGAGGAGTTGGTTTGTTCTACACGAATGTGTGCGGGTGGCTGCGTTCGCGATGAGTAAAGACCTGGTCAGCAGTATTAAAAATCCAAATCGAGTGTTTGAACCCATTTCTCATATTTTGAGCTAGAGATCACAGAATTAGGCGATTTTTGAAGGATTTTTCAGAGAATTGATTGGGGTAAGTATTTCTTACTTTGTTTTGGTCAAACTCCATGATTATGCCTTTAATTTCATCATTTAATTTGTGATTTAAGGTGGAAATTCGGTGAAAAGTGGAAGAAAGTTTGGGAAATTCTTTTGGGGATTTGATGGGCATTTGAGGTGGGATTTCGATGAATTTGATATGGGTAGACTCGTGAGTGAATAAGGATTCTAGTTTAGTGATTTTTATCGAATTCCGAGATGTTGGACAGAGGGTCGAGTTTTGAGAAATTTCGGGTTTTTGGGTGAATTTTGATATTTTCAATTGGAAATCGTTCTTTAAGCCTATATTGATGATAAAAATGAACTTGGTAGATTTGGAGCACTCGGAGGCCGAAGGGCACTTTGGAGTTGTGTATTAGCCGGTTTTGAGGTAAGTAACGCTTCCAAACTTGGAACGAAGGGTTCGAAACCCCAAACTATTGGATATTTGCTGTTAATTAATGTGACGCACTTGCCAAGTGACGGCATGCAGGCGTTTACCGGGTATTTGTAGTCTGGCTTACCCCATGGCATTGTCTACTGGTTATCCCAGGTTGATATTGTACTGTGAAGGTACTAATTACCTGGAACGAAATAGAAAACATGCTAGGTATAAATTTTAAGGCTTCACGCCGATGTGTTTAGACCGAAATGGTCGATTTCTCTATATGTGGTTATAATTTTCATGTACTCAATCCTGTTATAGTATATATTTCATGCCTCAGTCTCATAAGTTGCTAATTTATTCTATATTATCATTTGTTTGGGCTGAATTGCATATGTTAGAGCATTGTAAGTGAGACTGGAAGGTACTGACTGAGTGAGGCTTGGAGCTTGGTTTTGAGACAGTTATGAAATCGGACTGCACACCACAGCGATCCTGAAATCATGCTTTTGTTGGCTTGATATAGCTCTTGGGCTGGAAGGAGCCCCTCTGGAGACTATATACCCCCAGTGAGCACACAGATATTACAGATATGGATTTCTCCGTGGTTATTATGTTCCAGAGATGGATTTCTACGTGGTTGTTATGTTCCGAGATGGATTTGTCCGTGGTTATCATGTTCTGGAGATGGATTTCTCCATGGGGGGGGGGGGCTAGATTGCCCTTTTTCCTCAGTAATTGTGATCATGTAATATCCGGGATGGACTTCCCTGGGCATGAAGGCCATATTCTAGTACTGAGTGGACCACTTTATGAGAGCTTGATTAATGAGTACACATCATTCATGATTCTATATGCATTCATGCTAGTATTCAGAGTTACATACATATCTTGATACATCGTATTTACTTCCTGATATATTACTGTAATGTCCAAATTATATACTGTTGTTTAAATTGTCGGAGGTTTAGTCCGTCAGTACCTCTCAGCCCGTAGTTTTGTTTCGTTACTACTGAGTTGGTGTACTCGCGTTAACCCCTGCACCTTGTGTGCAAATCCAGGTACAGAGGAGTTCAGCTCGGGTCAGAGAGAACATCCGTTTCATCAGAGTTGACGAGGTAGCAGCTGGCAACCGTGATCTCGTCTTCTCTTTCCTTTTTACCTGTCGTATTTATTTTCAAACTATGTTAGTCATTTATTTTATTAATTATTAGAAGCTCATGATTGTGTGAGACTGAATCCGGGATTTTTAGGATTTGGTCTTTTAAATTTATTAAACTGGTTTTCCCAAATTACTGGATTTATCATTATTGTTATGGATTTCAGAATTTGTAAAAAAAGGGGCTTTTTATGGGGATTGTATTTAGTTAGATAAAATGGATGGCTTGCCTAGTTCCACGACAGGCGCTATCACGACTCCAGAAATGGGTCATGACAAGTTTATATCAGAGTGCTAGGTTAAATAGGTCTCACCAGTCATGAGCAGGTTTAGTAGAGTCTTGCGGATTAGTACGGAGACATCTGTAGTTATCTTCGAGAGGCTGCAGAACCTTTAGGAAAAATCTCACATTCTTTGAATTTTGTCGTGCGACTCTGTTGAACTCTGAAACTAAACTTCTGTTATTTTCATTCTCTCACATATGGTGAGGACTCGTGCTAATGATAGGGGTGACCATTTCCCAGTAGGACCAGCCCGAGGTCAAGGCCGTGGTAGAGGGAGGGGTGCAGCCTGCACAGCAGCCGGGGCAGCACCTGTGGACCCTCCCGTTACTTAGGAGCAGGTCCCCGCATCTGTGATTCTGGTGGGGCAGACTCAGGCACCAGCAGTGCCTATTATGATTCCGGGTCTTCAGGAGACCCTAGCCCAGATTTTGACGGTGTGCACCAGCTTGGCACAGGCCATCGCTATGTCCACTACTATTACTACTTCTCAGGCCGGGGGAAGCATCAAGACTCTAGCTGCCCAGACAACTGAGCAGGTCACCCAGGGACTTCAGACACCTGGGGCAGCCCCAGTACAGCAGATTTCTCTGGTACAGGATTATGTAGTCCCAGCCTTAGCTGACGCTGAGCAGCGTCGGTTGGAGCGATTCAGCAGACTCCAGCCTCCGACTTTTAGGGGCACAGAAGGCGAGGATACCCAGGATTTCTTAGAAAAGTGTTAGAGGATACTACGTATTGCAGGGATATTAGAGGCCAGCGGGGTTCCATTCACTACATTCCAGTTTTCAGGAGCTGCACTTGCTTAGTGGGAGACCTATGAGAGGCGCTGGCCCGCTGATGCAGCGCCCCTTACATGGCACCAGTTCTCCATTCTCTTTCTGGAGAAGTATATACCATAGTCTCGTAGAGAAGAGCTGCGCAGAGAGTTCGAGCAGTTACGTCAGGGAGACATGACCGTGACGCAGTATGAGATGAGGTTCTCTGAGTTAGCCCGTCATGCCGTCTGGTAGTTTCCACAGATAGGGAAAGGATTTAGAGATTTGTTGATGGTCTTTCTTACCAGCTACGGGTTTTTCTGACCAGGGAGAGGGTATCCGGTGATTCTTTTGTGGAGGTAGTTGACGTAGCCAGGGAGATTGAGTCAGTGCGCCGCCAGGAGAGTTTTGAGAGGGAAGCCAAGAGGCCTCTAGGTTCTGGTAATTATAGTGGTGATCACTCGGGAGGTCAGTACCGACACAGTAGAGGCAGATCATTCAGGCCTCCTCCGCCAGCCCGTCTAGCTTACAGTGGTGCTTCATCAGGACACGGTCCCTATAGCTTTCCTCCGGACCGTTCCTCATTCAGTGCACTTCCAGCCCAGAGCTCTTCTCGACCACCAAGTTCAGGATTCCTCAGCACATGGTTCTTCTAGCAGCTACCCAGGTCCCAGGGGTTCCTTCAGTCCCCATCACCAATTACTGGTAGAGGTTGTTTCGAGTGTGGGGATCTAGGTCACATCAAGAGGTATTGTCCCCGCGTTACCGGTAGTTCCTTTTAGCACAGGAACTAGTCTCCAGCTTCAGCACCAGTTACTACACCACACGCTCAAGCAGCTAGGGGTGGAGGTCAGTTAGGTAGAGTCCGCCCCAGAGGGGGAGGTTGGTCACGTGGAGGACAGGCCCGTTTGTACACACTTTCGGGCAGATCAGATGCCATGGCTTCAGATGCAGTGATTACAGGTATTATCTCAGTCTATCACCGGGATACTGCAGTATTATTTGATCCTGGTTCTACGTATTCATATGTTTCTTCATACTTTGCACATTTCTTGGATACACCCCGTGAGTCCTTGTTTTCAGCTGTTCATGTGTCGACTCCAGTAGGGGATACTATTTTGGCAGACCGAGTGTACTGGTCTTGTATTATATCTATTGGGGGTCGGGAGACCCGGCCAGATCTTTATTACATAGCATGGTTGACTTCGATGTTATTTTAGGCATGGATTGGCTATCTCTTAACCATGCGGTTCTCGACTGTCACGCCAAGACCATGACCTTAGGGATGCCTAGATTGCCAGGGATTGAGTGGAGAGGTTCGGTGGAGTACGTGCCTAGCCGGGTGATTTCTCTTCTGAAGGCTCATCGTATGATTGGGAAGGGGTGTGAGTCTTATCTGGCCTTTGTGAGGGATGCTAGTAACGAGACTCCTTCCATTGATTCTGTTTACGTGGTCCGTGAGTTCCAGGACGTTTTCCCAGCAGACCTGCCAGGCTTGCCACCTGATAGGGACATTGATTTTGTTATCGACCTATACATGAGACCCAGCCTATCTCTATTCCTCCCGCATCAGAGTTGAAGGAATTGATGGAACAACTTCAGGAACTCGTAGATAAGGGATTTATTCGGCCTAGTGTGTCGCCTTGGGGTGCACCGGTGTTGTTCGTAAAGAAAAAAGATGGATCCATGCGTATGTGCATTAATTATAGGCAGTTCAACAAGGTTACACTGAACAACCGGTATCCTTTGCCCCGAATTGATGACTTGTTCGATCAGCTTCAGGGATCTAGGGAGTTCTCCAAGATCGACTTGAGGTCTGGGTACCATCAACTGAAGACTCGGGATTCTGATATTACGAAGACCGCTTTTAGGACCAGATATGGCCACTATGAGTTTCTGGTTATGTCTTTTAGGCTAACCAATGCACCAGCCACGTTCATGCATTTGATGAACAAATTGTTTCAGCCTTACCTTGATTCATTCGTTATTGTGTTCATTGATGACATCCTGGTGTACTCTCGTAGCCAGGAGGAGCACGCTCAACATTTAAGGGTTGTGTTGCAGCTATTGAGAGAGGAGAAACTTTATGCAAAGTTCTCCAAATGTGAGTTTTGGCTTGGTTCAGTAGCTTTCTTGTGTCACATAGTGTCTAGTGAGGGTATTCAGGTGGACCCGAAGAAGATAGAGGCGGTGCAAAGTTGGCCCAGACCTTCCTCAGCTACGGAGATTAGGAGTTTCTTGGGTTTGGCGGGTTATTACCTTCGCTTTGTGGAGGGATTTTCTTGTATTGTTTCACCTTTGACCAGATTGACCCAGAAGGGTGCTTCATTCAGATGGTCCGATGAGTGCGAGGAGAGCTTTCAGAAGCTCAAGTCAGCATTGACTATAGCTCCAGTATTGGTATTGCCTATAGTTTCAGGTTCTTACACAGTCTATTGTGATGCTTCTAGAGTTGGATTGGGAGCACTTTTGATGCAGGACGGTAGGGTGATTACCTATGTGTCCAGACAGTTGAAGGTACACAAGAATAATTATCCAGTGCACGATCTTGAGTTAGCTGCCATTTTTCATGTCTTAAAGATTTGGCGGCATTACTTGTATGGTGTATAGTGTGAGATCTTCATTGATCATTGTATCTCGCAGTATCTGCTAAGGCAGAAGGACTTGAATTTACGCCAGAGGAGATGGTTAGAGCTTCTTAAGGACTATGACTTAACTATTTTTTATCACCCGGGAAAGGCCAATGTAGTGGCCGATGCCTTGAGTCGTAGAGCCAAGAGTTTAGGGAGCCTGGCTTACCTTTCAGTAGCAGAGCGACCGTTAGCACTTGATGTTCAGGCTTTAGCAGGATAGTTGGTGAGATTGGATTTGTCAGACCCTCCGCGAGTGGTAGCTAGCATGGCTTCCCGGTCTTCTTTATTTGATCAGATTAAGGCACGACAGTTTTATGACCGCCAGTTGTTAGTTCGTCAGGATAGAGTTCGTCAGGGTGATGCCTGGGATGTGACTATCGATGATGACGGGGTTATGAGGATGCAGGGCCGTATTTGTGTGCCGAATGTGGATGGTATTTGAGAGTTAATATTAGTAGAGGCTTATAGTTCGCGGTATTCTATTCATCTAGGTGCTGCGAAGATGTACCAGGATCGAGGCAGCAGTATTGGTGGAGGTGGATGAAGAGAGATATTGTTGAGTATGTAGCACGGTGTTTCAACTGCCAACAGGTCAAGTATGAGCACCAGAGACCAGATGGATTACTTCAGAGGTTAGATATTCCGGAGTGGAAGTGGGAGCAGATCATCATGGATTTTGTAGTTCGGCTTCCACGAATTTCGAAGAGTTTTGATGCTATTTGGGTTATTGTGGATAGATTGACCAAGTCCGCGCACTTTATTCCTGTCAGCACTTTTTATACTTCAGAGTGGTTAGCTGGTATTTACATTAAGGAGATTGTCCGATTGCATGGAGTTCCAGTTTCTCTTATTTATGACAGAGGTACTCAATTCACATCTCAATTTTGGAGGGCCGTACAGAGAGGTATGGGTATTGAGGTAGAGTTGAGCACTGCATTTCATCCTCAGACCGACGGGGAGTCGGAAAGGACTATTCAGATTCTGGAGGACATGTTACGGGCTTGTATGATTGATTTTGGCGGTTCTTGGGATCAGTTTTTGCCATTACCGGAGTTTGCGTATAATAACAGCTACTAGTCCAGTATTCAGATAGCCCCGTATGAGGCTTTATATGGTAGGAGGTGTAGATCGCCGGTTGGTTTGTTCGAGCCTGTGGAGGCTATGTTATTGGACACAGATTCGGTTCAGGATGCGTTGGAGAAGGTGAAGTTGATTTAGGAGCGACTTCGCACTACGCGGTCTAGACAAAAGAGTTATGCGGACTGGAAGGTTCGGGATGTATCTTTTATGGAAGGGGATAAGATACTGCTCGGTATCCCCCATGAAGGGTTTTATGAGTTACAGAAAGAGAGGAAAGTAAAGTATGTGGTTTATTGGTCCCATCGAGTTGCTTCAGAAGGTTGGAGATGTGGCTTATAGACTTGCCTTGCCACCCAGTGTATCGAGTGTTCATCCGGTATTCCATGTGTCAATGCTCAGAAAATATGTTGGTGACCCGTCTCATGTGTTAGACTTCAGCACAATTCAACTTGAGGATGATATGTCTTATGAGGTAGAGCCAATGGCTAATTTGGCTCGCGAGGTTAGAAAGTTGAGGTCAAAGGAGATAGCTTCAGTAAAGGTCCATTGGAGAGGTCAGCCAGTAGAGGAGGGTGCTTGGGAGACCGAGCGGGAGATGCAGAGCAAATATCCTCACTTGTTTGAGACTCCAGGTATGTTTCTAGACCCGTTCGAGGATGAACGTTTGTTTACGAGGGAAGAACGTAACGACCCGGTCTGTCGTTCCGTAAAAACCTGCATTTAAATTACTTTTATTGACTTGTTATAAATTGGTTATTCTATTATTGATGTGTTAGAGTTGATAGGCTTGAAATCGAAATGGTTAAGTGAGAACTCAGTAACTTAGTCTTTAAAAGATAGTCTTATAATGAAAAAAGTCAACTGAGAGTTGACTTATTGGTAAACGACCTCGGAATGCGGATTTTATGGCTCAGATAGCTTTGTTAGGTGATTTGGGACTTAGGAGTGTGTTCATAATATTTTTGTGATTTCCGGTGTAGAATTAGGCTTGAATTGGAAAAAGTTAGTTTAGGTGATTTCCGGTTGGCAGTAGAAAAATAGGCTATCGGGGTCGGAATGGAATTCCGATAGTTGGAACAGGTTCGTAATGTCATTTTGGATGTGTCTGCAAAATTTTAGGTCATCGGAGTTGTTTTGGATAGTTTCGGCATCATTGGTGGATTTTAGAAATTTCAAAGTTCCTAGGCTTGAATCCGATGTAAATTTAGTGTTTTGATGTTAGTTTTGGTGTTTGAATGATATTAAGGGATGTGTTGGTAACTTTGGTTGAGGTCCCGAGGACCTCGGGTGTGTTTCGGGTGGTTAGCTGACCAATTCTTGGATTTTAACTTCGCAGATTTTTCTGGTTTTTATTTGCAGAGAATTGATTCATTGCGCTCGCGGGTGGGATCCCGCGTTCGCGAAGAGTCATTTGGGGAGCTGAGATTTTTATTCATTGCGTTCATGAAGAGGAGGATGCGAACACGGAGGTCTGAGTGAACTAGTCATCGCGTTCGCGCTCAAGGGAACGTGTTCGCATAGAGGAGTAAGGCAATTGGGGGACCCCAGAGTTTTGGTGTACGCGTTCGCGTGGAGAGGTACGCGTTTGCGAAGGGTGAGGTTGGCTAGGCACCGCGTTCGCGTGATGGTTGTCGTGTTCGCATAGAGTAAAGAGAAAGAGGAGTTGGTTTATTCTACGTGAACGCGTGCGGGTGGCCGCGTTCGCGATGAGTAAAGACCTGGTCAGCAGTATTAAAAATACAATTCGAGGGTTTGAACCCATTTCTCATATTTTGAGCTAGAGACCACGGGATTAAGTGATTTTTGAAGGATTTTTCACAGAATTGATCGAGGTAAGTATTTCTCACTTGGTTTTGGTCAAACTCCATAAGTATGCCTTCTATTTCATCATTTAATTTGTGATTTAAGGTGGAAATTCGGTGCAAAGTGGAAGAAAGTTTGGGAAATTCTTTTGGGGATTTGAATAGCCATTTGTGGTCGGATTTCGATGAATTTGATATGGGTAGACTCGCGAGTGAATAAGGATTCTAGTTTTGTGATTTTTATTGAATTCTGAGACGTGGGTCCGGGGGTCGGGTTTTGACCAAATTCGGGGTTTTAGGTGAATTTTGATATTTTAAATTGGAAATCGTTCCTTTAGCATATATTGATGATAAAAATCTGAACTTGGTAGATTTGGAGCACACAGAGGCCGAATTTAGAGGCAAGGGAACTGCGGAGTAGTGTATTAGCCGGTTTTGGGGTACGTAACGCTTCCAAAGTTGGAACTGAGGGTTCGAAACACCAAACTATTGGATATTTGCAGTTAATTATGGTGACGCATTTGCCAAATGACGGGGATGCGGGCGTTTACCGGGTATTTGTAGCCTGGCTTATCCCATGGCAATGTCTACTGGTTATCCCAGATTGATATTGTATTGTGAAGGTAGTAATTACCTGGAATGAAATAGCAAACATGCCAAGTATTAATGTTAAGGCTTCACGCCGATGTGTTTAGACCGAAATGGTCGATTATTGTTGTCTCTATCTGTGACTATTGCTTTCATGTACTCAGTCCTCTTATAGTATATGTTTCATGCCTCAGTCTCGTAAGTTTCTAGTTTATTCTATATTATCATTTGTTTGGGCTGAATTGCATATGTTAAAGCATTGTAAGTGAGAGTGGAAGGTACTGACTAAGTGAGGCTTGGAGCCTGGTTTTGAGACAGTTATGAGGTCGGACTGCACACCGCAGCGATCGTGAAATCATGCCTTCGTTTGCTTGATATAGCGCTTGGGCCAGAAGGAGCCCCTTCGGAGTCTATACACCCCCAGTGAGCGCACAGATATTCCAGATATGGATTTCTCCTTGGTTATTATGTTCCGGAGATGGATTTCTCCGTGGTTGTTATGTTCCGGAGATGGATTTCTCCGTGGTAATTGACTGTGTCACTTGTGATCATGTAATATCCGGGATGCACTTCCCTGGGCCTGAAGGCCGTATTCTAGTACTGAGTGGACCACCTTATGAGAGTTTGATTAATGAGTACACATCATTCATGATTCTATATGCATTCATGCTAGTATGCAGAGTTACAAACATATCTTGATACATCGTATTTATTTCCTGAGATATTACTGTCATGTCCAAATTATATACTGTTGTTTAAATTGTCGGAGGTTTAGTCCGTCACTACCTCTCAGCCTGTAGTTTGGTTTCGTTACTATTGAGTTGGTGTAATCACGTTACCCCTTGCACCTTGTGTGCAGATCCAGGTATAAAGGAGTTCAGCTCGGGTCAGGGAGCACATCCGTTTCATCAGAGTTGACGAGGTAGCAGCTGACGACCGTGATCTCGTCTTCTCTTTCCTTTCTACCTGGCGTATTTATTTTCAGACTATGTTAGTCATTTCTTTTTGATTTTTATTAAGTATTAGCAGCTCATGACTGTGTGACGCTGGATCCGGGATTTGTAGGATTTGGTCTTTTAAATTTATTAAACTGGTTTTCCCAAAATACTGGATTTATTATTATTGTTATGGATTTCAGAATTTGTAAAAACAAGGGGCTTTTTTGGGGATTGTATGTAGTTAGATAAAATGGGTGGCTTTCCTGGTTCCACGACAGGCGCCATCACGACTCCGGAAATGGGTCGTGACAGGTGGCCTGTGTGAACGCAGGCCCCTTGCTGCAAACACAGTGAGTTATTTCGCCCAGTCATTTTAAATACCAAAAACAGAACCCATTACGGGATTTACCCCATTTTTCTCAAACTTCTTCTTCCCCAACCCTCCTAGGCAATTTTGGAGGACCTTTTCCACCAGAGCTTCATAGGTAAGTAATCCTAACTTCATTTTCTTCCATTTTCATCAATAATTATTAGATTCTTGGCCTAAAATCTTGGAATTAAAGGGTAGAAATTGGGGTTTTGGGTAGAGTTAGGGCTTTTTGATTTTTTGGGAATTTAACCTCATTTGGGGGTTGAATTTCAAAACAAATTGTATATTTGGGCTGGTGGGGGAATAGATCATCGGGTTTTGGTCCGAACCTCGTGGTTTGACCAAGAGGGCCCGGGGCCGAATTTTGAAATTTTTGGAACAATGTTGGAAAATCTATAATTAGGCTTTGGAATTGAATTGTTGAGTAATTATTGATGTTATTGAGTCAATTGTGTCTAGATACGTTTGTTTCAGAGTCGAGTTGTAGAGGAAAAGCGGTGCTAGAGGCTTGATATGCATTCTTCGAGCTGAGGTAAGTGTTTGGCCTAACCTTAACTGGAGGGAATAGGTATAGAGCCTTATTTACTATGTGTTATTCCATGTCCAACGTATAGGTGAGGTGACGGGTACCTATATGTTGTGGTCAAGTATGCCCGTGAGTCGAACTTGATGAGTTTCATAGTGTTCTTTGATATTCTCTGTGTTATGAATTAATTATTATTCTGGAAGTGATACTTTGAGGATATATCATGATGTAGGATGTTATTATTTACTCGTTCGGTTGAGGATTATTTGCTAAATTATACCTCTGAGTGAGATTGGTTATAGCTGAGTCCCTTGTTGGGACTGTAGAATCCTTGTTGAATATTTCTGTGCATTTGAGGTTTCTATTTGTTGAATTTTCCTATCAAATTGTTGATTTTTTAAATTTTATGCACAACGGGACATTCTTTGCCGAGTGACTTTGAGGTTATGCACGAGGGGACATTCCGTGCCGAGTGACTTTTCTATTTATGCACGAGGGGACATTCTGTGCCGAGTGATTATTTATTTACGCACGAGGGGACATGCCATGCCGAGTGATTGTGAGGTTATGCATGAGGGGACATTCCGTGCCGAGTGATTATTTATTTATGCATGAGGGTAGATTCCGTGTTGATCGATTGTGAGGTTATGCACCAGGGGACATGCCGTGCCGTTTCTGTTTATTTACTTGTTCAGAGCTGTTAATTCTTGCTATTATTTATACATTTCAATTGTTATCTTGTTCTGTTGTTTTAGCTAGTTGTTTCCCTTTCTCCTCAGCATGTTCTCCCCTTTGTTGTATTTACTTGATTATTTCCTGTCATTATTTCCTGTATACTATTGAATTGCACAGGTGTTATTTGTGGTCGTGTCCTAGCCTCGTCACTACTTCGCCGAGGTTAGGCTCGGCACTTACTTTGTACATTGGGTGGGTTGTACTGACGCTACACCTGCACTTCTTTATGTTGTGCAGATTATAGCGCCGGACCCAGTGGACAGTGATTCAGGGAGTAGCCTTCAGTCAACGGCGACACTGAGGTAGTCCTGGAGGCGTCCGCAGGCCTTGGCGTCAGCTTATCCTTTTTCTAATTTTCTATCTTATCCTATAATTCCAAGACAGTTGTATTCACTTATTTCAGACCATTGTATTTAGTAAAATCTTAGAGGGTTTGTGAGATTGTGATACCAGGTTCAGGGGTTTAATTGAGGAAGATTTTATGAGATTTATCGTTAAAGTTCTCGAATTTAGTAGTCTTCCGCATTCTTTAATTATATTTGCTCTAGTTATTATTGTTATTTCAATTGTAAGCAAGTAAACTTAACCCAAACCTTGGCTTATATCGGTGGTTCACCGTTAGACACCATCACGGCTTGAAGGTGGGATTTTAGGTCGTGACAAGTTGGTATCAGAGCACTAGGTTGCTTAGGTCTCACAACTCACAGACAAACTTGGTAGAGTCTGAGGGATCGGTACGGAGACGTGTGTACTTATCCCAGAGGCTGCAAAGTTAGGAAATAACTTCACATCTTTTCTTCTCTGTCATGCGATTTGAGTTCTAAATGCTAACTAATTTTCTATTCTATTCTCTCGCAGATGGCGAGAACGCGTGCTTCCTCATCTACCGATCAGCATCCCGATCCTCCTGTTGCAGCTCCTACGAGGGGTCGAGGACGAGGTCGAGGCTGAGGCAGAGCCAGGGCTCAGCCCAGAGCAACAGCCCCAGTAGAGGACTCACAGGTAGACTTTGCCGGTGAGGTTCCTGCTAAGGCAGTTCCAGTCGGACCAACTCAGGTACTAGAGGGGTTCATTCCCACGCCGGTTCTTCAGGTTGCTCTGGTCCGTTTAGTGGACCTTATGGCGAGCATGGCTCAGGCTGGTCTTCTTCCTACTGCACCAACCGTCTCTTAGGTTGGGGGAAGGACCCAGACTCCTGCTACCCGCACACCAGAGCAGCTAGCTCCTCATTTCCAGACTCTAGTACCTTAGACAGCTGGAGTAGCTCAGCCAAGGATTGTGGCACCAATAGTTGAGGGGGCATCTATGTTTGCCGATGCTTTATGGAGATTGGATCGGTTCACCAAGCCATTTCCTACTACATTTACTGGTACACCATCAAAGGATTCCCAGAATTTCTTAGACAATTGTTATGTGGTTCTTCGGAACATGGGCATCGTGGAGTCCAATGGAGTTGACTTTTCTACATTCGGTCTTTCTAGTACCGCCAAGACTTGGTGGAGGGACTACTATTTGACCAGGCCAACTGGGTCTTCGCCTTTGACTTGGCCTCAGTTCTCCGAGTTATTCTTGGAGAAGTTTCTACCAGTTACTTAGAGGGATGATCTTCGGAGGCAGTTTGAGCGCCTCCAGCAGGGATCTATGATTGTTACACAGTAGGAGACCAGGTTCATTACTTTGGCCCGAAACGCTATCATGATATTCCCCACTAATCGTGGGAGGGAGAGGATGTTTATTGAGGGTCTAGCTCAGCCTATTAGACTCCAGATGGCTAGAGAGACATGTACTGATATTTCATTCCAGGAGGCGGCCAATATGGCCAGGCGCATTGAGATGGTCTTATCATATGGCAGTGGTCAGGGGTCTGACAAGAGACCTCGCCATTCTGGTCGATTTAGTGGTGCGTCATCTGGAGGCAGAGATTCATATGGCAGAGGTCATCCTCCTAGGCCATTCCAGTCAGCGCTCCAGGTATCCCGCAGTGCACCACCAGTTCCTATCAGTGCACCGCCACTTCAGAGCTTCCAGAGTTATTATTCGAGTCGTCAAGGACAGTTTCAAGGACATCATTCTCAGAAGCCGAGGTCTTGCTTCAATTGTGGTGGTGTGGGGAACATTTCCAGGTTCTGCCCCCGAGCTTCTAATGGTTCTCAGTATCAGGGTTCTCATGCTATGATTCTCGCATCAGGTGCACCCCCACCCCATCAGCCAGCTAGGGGTAGAGGTCAAGGTCGAGGCGCCAGAGGTGGATGCCAGACAGTTAGAGGTGGAGATATAGGTAGACCTAGGGATGTTCAGGTTGGAGGGGCTCCGCCCCGATGCTATGCTATTCCTGTCAGGTTGACCCCTACCTCTCGTGGCCTATCCTGGGCAGAGCCCTGGCTCTGCCTCGGCTGGGGCTGCTGCTCTAGGCTGAACCCTGGATCTGTCTACCTATGGGTCCTCTACTGGGGCTGCTGCTCTGGGATGAGCCTTGGCTCTGCCTCGGCCTCGTCCTCGGCCGCAATGGGTAGACCTAGAGATGTTCAGGTTGGAGGGGCTCCGCCCCAATGCTATGTTATTCCTGTCCGGCATGAGGCTGAGGCTTTTGATGTAGTTAGTACATGTATGGTTTCAGTTTAAAGTAGAGATGCTTCGATTTTATTTGATCCGGGTTCTACATTCTCCCATGTGTCTTCATATTTTGCTGCTTATCTGATTATGCCCCGTGATTCCTTGAGTACTCTTGTATATGTTTCTACCCCGGTGGGTGAATCTATTGTGGTAGATTGAGTCTACCGTTCATGCTTAGTGGTTATTGGTGGTCTAGAGACTCATGTAGATCTTTTTCTTCTTGATATATGGTTGACTTCGATGTTATTTTGGGGATAGATTGCTTATCCCCCTACCCTGCTATTCTGGACTGTCATGCCAAGACAGTGACCTTGGCCTTGCCAGGAGTACGTCGTTTGGAGTGGAGAGGGACTCCTAGTCATTCTTCCAGTAGAGTTATTTCGTATATGAAGGCTCGGCGCAGGGTCGAGAAGGTTTTTTGGCATATTTGGCCTATGTTCGTGATTCTAGTGCTGAGGTTTCTTCTATGAAGTCTGTGCCCGTGGTTCGTGAGTTTCCAGAGGTATTCCCTAGTGACCTGCCGGGTATGCCACCCGACAGGGACATTGACTTGTGCATTGAGTTAGCTCCGGGCACTCAGCCCATTTCTACTCCGCCGTATCGTATGGCCCCGCCAAAGCTGAAGGAGTTGAAGGATCAGTTGCAGGATTTGTTGGATAAAGGCTTCATTAGGCCTAGTGTTTCTCCTTGGGGTGCCCTAGTGTTGTTCGTTAAGAAGAAAGATGGATCAATGAGGATGTGTATTGACTACCGGCAACAAGGTTACTATTAATAATAAGTATCCTTTGCCGAGGATTGATGATATATTTGACCAGCTTCAGGTTGCTACAGTGTTTTACAAGATAGACTTGAGATCTGGTTACCATCAACTGAGGATTAGGGCATTTGATGTCCCTAAGACAACCCTTCGCACTCGGTATGGGCATTATGAGTTCTTGGTGATATCTTTTGGGTTGACTAATGCCCCCACTTCTTTCATGAAGTTGATGAACCGAGTGTTCAAGCCCTATTTGGACTCATTTATGATTGTTTTCATTGATGATATTTTGATTTACTCTCGTAGCCGAGGGGAGCATGAGCAACATCTTCGAGTCGTCCTCTAGACTCTTAGGGATAGTCAGTTGTATGCCAAATTTTCTAAGTGTGAGTGCTGGTTGAGTTCAGTGGCATTTCTAGGCTATGTTGTGTCGGCAGAGGGTATTCAGGTGTATCCCAAGAAGATTTCAGCAGTCAGAGATTGGCCTAGACCCACCTCAGCTACAGAGATTTGGAGTTTCTTGGGCTTAGCAGGTTATTGTCGCCGGTTTGTGGAGGGCTTTTCATCTATTGGAGCCCCGATGACCAGATTGACTCAGAAGGGTGCCCAGTTCAGGTGGTCTGATGAGTGTGAGGTGAGCTTTCAGAAGCTCAAGACAGCCTTAACCACGACACCGGTGTTAGTTTTACCTACAGGCTCAGGGCCATATACCGTGTATTGTGATACTTCACGGGTTGAACTTGGTGCAGTGTTGATGCAGGATGGTAAGGTTATAGCTTATGCTTCACGTCAGTTGAAGGTTCATGAGAAGAACTATCCAGTTCATGATTTGGAGTTAGCAGCTATTGTTCATGCGTTGAAGATTTTGAGGCATTATCTGTATGGGGTGCCATGTGAGGTGTTCACGGATCATAAGAGTTTGCGGTATCTGGTCAAGCAGAAGGAGTTGAATATGAGGCAGAGGAGATGGTTAGAGTTGTTGAAGGACTATGACATTACCATCTTATATCATCCAGGGAAGGCCAATGTGGTGGGCGATGCCTTGAGCTGGAAGTCAACCAGTATGGGTAGTCTTGCTTATCTATCAGTCGGAGAGCGACCACTTGCTTTGGATGTCCAGGCTTTGGCCAACCGGTTCATGAGGTTGTAGGTTTCTGAGACTGGTAGTGTTTTGGCCCATACTGTGGCCCGTTCTTCATTGTACGATCGTATTCGGGCCAGGCAGTATGATGATCATCATTTATGTGTTCTTAGAGATACGGTCCGGCACAGAGGTGCTAAGCAGATCACAGTTGATGATGATAGAGTTTTGAGGATGCAGGGTCGTATTTGTGTACCCGATGTCGATGGAATTTGTGAGTTGATATTGCAGGAGACCTATAGTTCCCGGTATTCCATTCTTCTAGGTGCCACAACGATGTACCAGGACTTGCGGCATCATTATTGGTGGCGGTGGATGAAGAATGATATTGTAGCATATGTAGCTCGGTGCTTGAACTGGCAGCAGGTTAAGTACAACCACCAGAGGTCGAGTGGTTTGATGCAGTAGATTGAGCTTCCCGGGTGAAAGTGGGAGCGATCACCATGGATTTCGTAGTTGAAGGCCCACGGACTCGGAGGATATTTGATGCGGTGTGGATCATTGTGGATAGGCTAACCAAGTCAATACACTTCATTCCTGTATCATTTTTGTATTCTTGGGAGAAGTTGGCAAAGATCTACATCAGGGAGATTGTTCGCCTGCATGGTGTGCCTGTGTCCATTATTTCTGATTGAGGTACTCAGTTTACCTCCCATTTCTGGAGAGTATTTCAGCGTGAGTTGAGCACACATGTTGAGATGAGGTAGTGTCGGTCGCCAGTTGGGTGGTTCAAGCCGAGAGAGGCTAGATTGTTGGGTTCAGAGTTAGTCCAGGCTGCCTTGGATAAAGTGAGGATTATTCAGGATAGACTTCGTACAACTCAGTCCAGGCAAAAGAGTTATGCGTATCGCATAGTTCTTGATTTGGCATTTATGATAGGAGACCGGGTATTTCTTCGAGTGTCGCCCATGAAGGGCGTGATGAGGTTCGGAAGGAAGGGAACTTGACTTCAGCGGTGTCCAGTTGGACAAGGATTTGACTTATGAGGAGGAGCCGATAGCCATATTAGCTTGCCAGGTTCGTCAGCTGAGATCAAAGAGTTATCCTTCAGTTCATGTTCAATGGAGAGGTCAGCCTGTTGAGGCAGCTACCTGGGAGTCCTAGTCCGATATGCGGAGCCGATATCCCCATCTTTTCCCCGATTCAGGTACCTTTCTATGTTTGTTCGAGGACGAACGATTTTTTTAGAGGTGGATATTGTGATAACCCAAAAGGTCATCCCGTGTAATTTTAGCTAAATATGTGTTCCGAGGCCGTGAAAAACCTTTTTATATCTCACCTCGATTTGTGTGCGTAGCCCGGGCGTATAGCTGGGAAGACGTTATGTGAAAAACCGAAAAAAATTATATTTTTTGTGTTGAAATTTGAATAAACTTGGCTTTGATCAGTATTTTTGGTAAACGGACCCGGATCCATGATTTGACGGTACCGAAGGGTCCGTAGGAAAACATAGAACTTGGGCGTATACCCGGAATCGAATTCCGAGGTCCCAAGTCCGAGAAATAAATTTTTAAAGAAAAATATAAAGGTTTTTGAAAATGAAATTTGATGTGAAACCTGTGAAACCGGGCCCGTATTATGGTTCCGGAGCCCGAAATAGTTTCTATATAATTTATATGAGTTATGTGTGAAATTTGGTAAGAAACAAACTTAGTTTGACGTGATTCGGACTAAAAATGGAAAATTTGGGAGTTAATGAAGTTTTGTTATTTTTTATAAATTTTGAGGTTAATTCGATGCTTATGATGTTAATTTGGTGTTTTGATTACCCGAATAAGTCTGTAGGATGTTTTTGAGGTTGTGTGTATGTTTTGCTTTGAGCCCCGAGGGCTCGGGGGAGTTTCGGGTAGGTGTCAGAGTGCTAAAGTGTTGAAAAATCTAATGTTTTGTGTTGTTTCTGGTGTTTGAGAGTTTGTACTGTGTAAACGCACGAGGCCTCATGCGAACGCACAGGGTAATTTGGGGAGGGGGTTGGGTAGTGCTGTGCGAACGCACCTAACCAGGCGCGAATGCATAGGGTTATAAGGGGGCTGGGGTTGGGCACCAAGACACAGTGTGCGAATGCACTAGTGTGTATGCGATCGTGGAGGGTTAGGGGGTGGCCTGTGCGAACGTGGGCCCCTTGCCGCGAACGCAGTGAGTTATTTCACCCAGTCATTTTAAATATCAAAAACAAAACCCTTTACGGGATTTACCCCATTTTTCTCAAACTTCTTCTTCCCCAATCCTCTTAGGCGATTTTGAAGCACCTTTTCCACCGTAGATTCATAGGTAAGTAATCCTAACTTCATTTTCTTCCATTTTCATCAACAATTATTAGATCATGAGCCTAAAATCTTGGAGTTAAAGGGTAGGAATTGGGGTTTTGGATAGAGTTAGGGCTTTTTGATTTTTTGGGAATTTGACCTCATTTTGGGGTCGTATTTCAAAACAAATTATATATTCGGGCTCGTGGGGGAATGGGTGATCGGGTTTTGACCCGAACCTCGTGTTTTGACCAAGCGGGCCCGGGGCCGAATTTTGAAATTTTTGGAAGAATGTTGGGAAATCTATTATGTGGCTTTGGAATTTAATTGTTGAGTAATTATTGATGTTATTGAGTCAATTGAGTCGAGATACGATTGTTTCGGAGTCGAGTTCGAGAGGAAAAAACGGTGCTAGATGCTTGATTTGCATTCTTGGAGCCGAGGTAAGTGTTTGGCTATCACGCCCCAAAACTGAGGGACACGACTGGTGCTCAACTGGCTAGCCCTAGTCAAGCGGACCTGGATTCGCCTCACCTATCCCATGCGTTACCCTGTGATTCAAAAATACCTTATTCATGTAAATTAGCAATTCGAGACTTAACATAAAACTCCAGTTAAATTCATGTTTGCCTCTTACCATTAACAACATATGGAACTAAATACTTGCAAGATATATATAACATACACACTTCTACCAGGTAGACCACGATTGTCACAACCCGAAATACATATGTACAATACCCACGTTATGTCTATGGAGCCTCTATGAGTCATAGGATTTTTACAATACTTGTCGGAAACAAGGCTCCAGATATACCTTAAAATACAAAATAGACCCAAAAGAAGGTGACACGTACCACCCATGGCCCCAGGGGAAGTGGGGCTCACCAATTCAACTACAGAGTGGAGAGGAGGCACTACTTCCGGTGGACTGAATTACCTGTTGTAGAACCGCCTACATGCATATAAAAAATGTAGCACCCCCGGAAAAAGGGACGTTAGTACTGTGGAATAGTACTAGTATGTATGAACAAACTTTACTCTAAGTAAGATCAACAATGCACAAATAAGAGACAGTAATAGAATCAGCAAGCATTGCACAGAAACAGAAACAATCAAAATCACAAGTTCCACAGATTTCCCATTTTTCCTTTCCAACAACACCATATTCAAGAATTTCATAGATTCTTCATGTTCAACGTGATCACATTCCATCCTTATTACCTCACCCACCCTTATTACCTCACCCACCCTGATTTCTTCGTGTTGCGGCACGCAACCCGATCCCACCAGACAATCACATTTCACATCAACATTTTCAATTCACAATTCAATCACAGAGAACTTCATCATAAGGACACAATCTAAGTAGAACCAACCACCCATACGATTTCAAGTCACAGCAGATCTTGCCTAAAACAACGAGTCAAACAAGACATTGCCACAATCAGTGTAGTACGATTAAATCAACCACAATTCTTGTTTATCATATTATTTCAGAGCTCTTAACACTTAGTCATATTCACATACTTGGGTTTGTTACCTATCTTTCATATCGGCATGTTACGGTACTCAACCAACCTTACACATGGTAAAACATTCACAAATAAATCACCTTTTCACAATTTTTAAATAGCAAAATACATGAATTTCAGCTAGACAGTCATAGAGCAGGGCATCATGCCTCAACATGTTTAGGACACCCAATTTACTCATAGTTAGACAATTAACATGTAGCGACTGTTCCGACACCAACAGGGTGACTTCACGAAGAATAATGTTAGCCATACATACCTGGGGTCAAAATTCCTTTTTAACTTTTACTCACAAATCACCGAACCGACTAGTTCCGTCAATCTAGTTCACAATTAAACATATTCAAATCAAAATTGGAAGTCATGCATACAACTCAAACTCTTTTAAGCATTTTATCGAGTGCTAGGCGACCCCATTAGATTACCACCCCTTCTCTGTAAATGTTTATCCCAACCCTCTTCCCTTTTGCTAGATTAAGAAGTTTTACTCACATGCATGCATGTGTTTGACCTCCATTTTCAAGAACCATCCTATGTGTTTTATTCTTAATTAAAATCTGAGGACTTCGGGGAAAAAAATGGGATGAATATTTACCTCTTTGAGTGAAGAAGATAACACTAACTCGATAGATTCCGGGCTTGAGCGACTTGGAAAAATCAATTTATTATTTTGATGAAGAAGAACTTTCTCTCTCAAGAATCCCTTTCTCCCTTCTCTCGATTTTGCTCAGAAATCAGTTAAAAATGAAGGGGATGTGTGTTTTAATGAACTGGGGTCGGGTTTTAAAATTAGAAAAATAGGGGCCCGACACCGGAATGCGGTCAGGAATGCAATCGCATTCCTGACATGCGGTCCGCAGAATCGACCGCAGAATGGCCCTCAAGATGGGCAAACATTCAAAACACACTGTGCAGGTATGCGACCCTTATGAGGCCCGCATGCACGTTATGCGATCGCATAACCTCCCTCACCAAAATCAATGGGCAAGAATGCGACAACCATGCGGTCTGCATAACCACCATGCGGTCGCATCTTGGACCGCATAGTTGTCCTCAAATTGGGCAGTGCTTCTACCCAGGTATGCGACAATCATGCGGTCCGCATACACGTTAAGCGATCGCATAGTGCATCGCATAACACCCAAGTTTCTGGAAAATCCATCTTTCAAGCTCCGGGGGTACTTTTTACTGAAAAACACGTATGTTTTAAGAATTTCTACAGTTATAACAACTTGGGGACTTATTTGAGTATTATTTCAAACAATAAACTTTACGGGTCTTTACATTTGCCTAACCTTAGCTTGAGGGAATATGTATAGTGTCTTATTTGCTATGTGTTATTCCATGTCCAACATAGGTGAGGTGACGGGTACCTATATATTGTGGTCAAGTATGCCCGTGAGTCGAACTTGATGAATTTCATAGTGTTCTTTGATATTATCTGTGTTATGTATTAATTGTTATTCTGGAAGTGATACATTGAGGATATATCATGATGTAGGATGTTATTGATTACTCGTTCGGTTGAGGATTATTTGCTAAATTATACCTCTGAGTGAGATTGGTTATAGCTGAGTCCCTTGCTGGGACGGTAGAGGTTTCTATTTGTTGAATTTTCCTGTCAAATTGTTGATTTTATATATGTTATGCACGAGGGGACATTCTGTGCCGAGTGACTGTGAGGTTATGCACGAGGGTACATTCTGTGCCGAGTGACTTATCTATTTATGCACGAGGGGACATTCCATGCCGAGTGATTATTTATTTACACACGAGGGGACATTCCGTGCCGAGTGATTCTGAGGTTATGCACGAGGGGACATTCCATGCCGAGTGATTATTTATTTATGCATAAGGGGACATTCCGTGCTGAGCGATTGTGAGGTTATGCGCGAGGGGACATGTCGTGCCATTTCTGTTTATTTACTTGTTCAGAGCTGTTAATTCCTTTTGTTATTTATACATTCCAATTTTTGTTGTTTCAGCTAGCTGATCCCCTTTGTCCCCAGCATGTTCTCTCCCATTTTTGTATTTACTTGATTATTTCCTTTCATTATTTCCTGTATACTATTGAATTGCACAAGTGTTATTTGTGGTCGTGTCCTAGCCTTGTCACTTCTTTGCCGAGGTTAGGCTCGGCACTTACTCTGTACATTGGGTCAGTTGTACTGAAGCTACACCTACACTTCTTTATGTTGTGCAGATTATAGCGCCGGACCCAGTGGACAGTGATTCAGGGAGTAGCCTTTAGTCTACGGTGACACTGAGGTAGTCCTGCTAGCGTCCGCAAGCCTTGGCAGCACCTCTTATCCTTTTTCTCATTTTCTGTGTTATCCTGTAATTCCAAGACATTTGTATTCACTTACTTCAGACCATTGTATTTAGTAAAATCTTAGACTGTTCGTGAGATTGTGATACCCATTTCTGGGGTATAATTGAAGAAGTTTTTATGATATTTATCATTGAAGTTCTTGAATTTAGTAGTCTTCCGCATTCTTTAATTATATTTGCTCGAGTTATTATTGTTATTTCGATTGTAAACAAGTAAACAAGTAAACTTAACCAAAATATTGGCTTGTCTAGCGGGTTCAACGTTAGATTCCATCACGGCCTGAAGGTGGGATTTCGGGCCGTGACAAATCAAAACCCAGAAATCAAGCGAGCAATATAATTAAGGAAGGTAGTACTAATTATGAATCACACATAAGGAAAGGATAGGTAAAACCTTTTAGAGAGATATCAGTTTTTTTTTAAAAGGAGAGCACAATTTTCGAACCCTATTTAAGCAAGTAAAATATGTTAATCACTTCTAATTGGCAGAGTCATAGTAAACAGGCGAACATTAGAGAAATAGTAGAAACCCTAGGACATGCAGACATAGATATGAGAACCAGTCAAAAAGTAAAGGAAACCAGAGCTAAACACTTAAATGTTTGAAAATATTTTGCAGAAATCTCATCGAAAATTGAAACCCTAGCTTTTAGAGAAAAATAAACTCGGTTGATGATAATGGTAAAAACGGAATAATCTTAAAGGGAAAATACTAAAAAAAACTCAAAACACTTTAGAACTAAAGAGACCTGAACTGATTTAGCCAGAAATAGTTAAGTTTGTACAAAGTAAATGAAGGCAGGAAATAATCGAGTTTTGAACTAGAGATTTGAAGTCATTAAAACATAAAAATGATAATACTCACATACATGGGGTGAATATGGACATATTAGTTGATAAAAAAAGGGGTTTGAACAAAAATTGTCTCAAACTTCTAGAGATTCTGTCAAGTAATATGAAAACCGGAACACCAGTGGTGATAAGAGGCCGGATAGAGCCTGATATTGAACAAGGAAATCGTGAATCAAAGGGGTTTTGGTGACGGCGGGCTAGGGTTAGGAGAAAGTGAGAGAGAAGAGAGGAGGTATGGGGTTTCAAGGCGGCGGATTTGGAGAAGTGAGGTAAGGTTTGGGGGGTTTGGTATATTAAAAAAGGAAAGATTGTCCTGGACCGTTGATCTTCTAAGATCAACGGCCAGGATTAAATTCGGGGGTTGGGCGTGTTATAGAAGTTGGGTTATTGGGTTTGGGTTATGGGTAAGGTTAGGGTATTGGGTTGGGTCCGAAAATTAGTTTCAAAGAGGCTATTTGTTAAATACCCAATTATTTTGATAAAATAATTTATAGAAATAGCTAATTAACGATAAAAGTGGTATTTGTGCATGAAAATGATTTGAAATAATTACTTAATATTATAAAAATATAAAATATCATTTTCTTGTGAAATAAAGTAATTATGCACTTGTGGGCTATTAGTGCAAAATTATCGCAATTATAACCCTAAAATGGAAATATGGCTATTCGTGAAATAATTGAAACTTGGAATAAATATAAAATGATAAAATTAAGCATGTAAAATTATCATAAAGCCATTTTTGATGCAATTAGTAATTATATATAAAATACTGGGATTAAAAATCCTTTAAAAATGTAGAAATTATGGAAAAATACTAATTGATTCTATGCATTGTTTTGAGGATACATATGCATTTAAAAATAATATGAAAAACAAATGTGAATCAACAGCTACCCCTCTTACCAGGGAAGGTGAAAGAGTTATCGGGTAAAGATTCGATGGCCAATTTTCACCGAATAGGGTGATCTGAGAGACATAGGTCGCACGTTGGTTTTCGAGCTGCCTATATATCCATGTTTTTACAGGAATCAGGCTGTGTGTAGTTTTGGATCCACTAGCGAAATATACCGATAAAGTTATCACAAGGACGGATATAAGGTTTCGAATAGGTGAAATGGTTATGGTAAGCGGTCAGGTTTGAAATAGTATGAAGGAACTGGAGCGGGATTGCTCCCGTAGGGGTAATGGTTGCTCATAAGGTTTCCTGAAAATCAAAATATGTGCTGTAAGCATATATCTTTGCATGAATTTAAACATGATGCAAATTTCCTTCAGACCATGAAAATTGTCTTTGGACGGTTGAGGTTGACGTCCTTAGACCATGATGTCTCAAGCCATGAATTGTGCAGTATTGATTCGCAAGCCATGAAATGGTGTTTTCGGGCCATGAAAATGGTGCCTCCGAACCATGACGCCTTTGAATAATGATATGCAAGTTTGAGAGATCCTCAGGCAATGTCATGGTATCTTCCGGCTATAAGGATGGTGCCTTCAGACTATGACGCCTTCGGACAAGCTAGCGATATTTCAGCCCATGAGGTGCAAATACATGATGGTTGAAGTGACAAGACAAGGCTTAGTCTTGGATGGAGTTAAGGGCAGAGCTTAGCCCGAGAGAATAGAATAAATAATGTAAGGGAGACAATGCTTAATCTCATGCGGGATTCGGGGCAATGCTTAGTCCCATGCAAAGAGAAGGCAGGGATTAGCTTTATGCAAGTGAAGGAAATGTTTAGCCTTATGCAGATAGGGAGGCATGGCTTAGCCTCATGAAAAGATTGAGACAGAGCTTAGTCTCATGCAAATAGAAGGCAGAGCTTAGCCTTATACAAGGTGGAGACAATTTTTAGCCTCATGCAAATAAGGAGGTAGGGCTTAGCCTCATGCAAAGTTCGGGACATGGATTAGTCCCATGCAAAGAGAAGGCAATGTTTAGCCTTATGAAAATAGGGAGTCAGGGCTTAGCCTCATCCAAAGATTGAGACAGATCTTAGTCTCACGCAAATAAAAGTCAGAGCTTAGCCTTATGCAAGGTTCGGGACAGGGCTTATTTCCATGCAAGGAGAAGGCAGTGCTTTGCCTTATGTAAGTGAAGGCAAGGTTTAGCCTTATGCAGATAGAGAGGCATGGCTTAGCCTCATGCAAAGATTGAGACAGAGCTTAGTATCATGCAAATAGAAGGCAGATCTTAGCCTTATACAAGGTGGAGGTAATGCTTAGCCTCATTCAAATAGGGAGGTAGGGCTTAGCCTCATGAAAATATGGAGGCAGGGCTTAGCCTCATGCAAATAGGGAGGCAGGGCTTAGCCTCAAGCAAAGATTGAGATAGAGCTTAGTCTCATGCAAATATAAGATAGAGCTTAGCCTTATGCAAGGTGGAGGCAATGCTTAGCCTCATGCAGGATTTGAAACAATGCTTAGTCTCATGCAAATAGAAGGTAGAGCTTAGCCTTATGCAAATATGGAGGCAATGCTTAGCCTCATGCAGGATTGAGACAAAGCTTAGTCTTATGCGATGAATAAATAATAGGTGATAGTTGAGTATTTCTTAGCTAGGAATGAGTTCAGTATCTTTGTTGTTATGAAAGCTGTGATTCCAAGATGTGCATATTCCCTGTTCCTGCATTCAAAGAAAAATTGTGAGTTTTGCAGAGGGGAGGCCGGTTCGTGCCTCCGTCGTCTTGCTTGATTTTTTCGCTCTGTCTGAAGATCCTGTTGGAATTTTTGGGGAAGCATTTTCTAAAGCAGAGTTTATTTCAAAAGCATGCATGCATAATTTTCAAAGACATAGTAAAATACAGTTTAGAAATTGGTTAGATGAACTGGTGATTGTGACACGATCAGAGACATTGCGACTTCTTCTACCGCTGAGTTTTGAGGTTCCTCCTCAAAATTCTGCCCTCGTTAACTAGACAATATTTCTGACTGCTTTATATGTTGCGATTGGCTGAACCTGCTTCAGAATTTTGAGGGTCCTCTCAAAATTCTGCCCCAGTTTCTGATGATGTGGAAAATAGAAATTTTATTGAATTATGACTGAAACCACTGGGCTTCCTACATATCCCCTATTAAACAGGAATCAGGTCGAGCGTAGTTCAATTTACATCATATGAGGAGACATAAATAGTTTACATATCGTATCATTTGACTGTATCTGAATTGATAGGCTTTGGCAAAATTTCTCCGTCCATTTATGTGAGTATGAGGGCTCCTCATGTCAGTACTCTGTGGACCATGTAAGGACCGTGCCAGTTGGGAAAGAATTTCCCTTTGGCTTCATCTTGATGCGGAAAGATCTTCTTTAACACTAGTTGTCCCGGTATGAATTGTCTTGGTTTGACTCTTTTGTTGAAAGCTCTAGACATTCTGTTTTGATAAAGCTGGCAGTGGCATACTGCATTCATCCTCTTTCTGTCTTTGAGGGCTAGCTGCTCATAGCATCTTCTTATCCATTCTGCATCACTGAGTTCGTCTTCTTGTATGATCCTCAAGGAAATAATTTCTACTTCAGCGGGAATGACGATTTTAGTGCCATAAACTAGTAGATAAGGGGTTTCCCCAGTTGATGTGCAGACTGTTGGTATGCCAGTAAGGCGAATGGTAGCTTCTCATTTCATTGTTTGTGATTTTCTACCATTTTCCTCAGTATCTTCTTGATGTTTTTGTTGGAACCTTCCACGACTCTGTTCATTTGGGGTCTATATGTTTTGGAATTCTTGTGGTTGATTTTAAAAGTCTCACACGTGGATTTCATTAGATCACTGTTGAGATTGGCGGCATTGTCTGTGATGTTGGACTCTGGAACCGTGAACCGACAAAAAATCCGGTCGCGAACAAAATATGCAACGACATTCTTGGTTACTGCTTTGTAAGATGCAACTTCAACCTATTTAGTGAAGTAGTCGATAGATACTAAAAAAACCGATGTCCGTTTGAGGCGGTGGGCTCGATTGGACCAATGACATCTATTCCCCAAGCGGCAAAAGGCCAATGTGAGCTTGTTGCATTAAGCTCGATTGGTGGCACTTTTATCATACCTGCATGTACTTGACATTGATAGCATTTATGAACATACCAGATGTAGTATGTTTCCATGGTCATCCAAAAATAACCTGCCCTGAGTATCTCTTTGGCCAATACAAAGCAGTTCATATGTGTTCCGCAGGTTCCGACATGTATTTCCTCGAGCAGCTTAGAAGCTTCCTTTGTGTTGACATACCTTAATAGTCCCATATCAGGAGTTCTTCTATATAGGGTTCCTCTACTCTTGAAGAAATGATTGGACAACCTCCAGAGCATGCGTTTCTGAATATGGTTTGTATTCTTCGGGTATTATCCCTTTTCCAAATACTCCTTGGTGTCATGGAACCAAGGCTTACCGTTTGTCTCCTCTTCGACATGAGCGCAATATGCTGGCTGATTATGGATCCTTACTGGGATAGGATCGATTAAGTTCTTGTCTGGATGTTGTATAACTTGTGGGCCACAATGGATGTGCTTAATCTGGTCATATCGTCGTAAGACCATGCAATGATGTCCTCATACTCTTTCAAGAGCTCAGTGTACTCCTATTTCTCTGATGTTGACAAGTGGATGCTGATGCGGGCCTCCTTGATAGTTTCAGAATTTCCCAATTTAACTATCTCAGTTTCGTCCAAGTTCGACTTAGGTTTGTTCTCAAAATCCTCTACTTCTCTGACAATTTCTTTGGGTATTGCATCCTCTTCTTCGGAATCACTATCCTTTAGTTGCGTTATTTCATTACATGTCACAGTTGTCGGTTCATCGAGATAGGAAATAGTAATGATGTATGCATAAAGATATGAGAGAAAAGTGGTAATAATAAACATAAATTCATTGAAAGCGGTAAACAAAAGTGATTTTTCAAATAATTTAAGTAACATTTTGGAACATTGGAAATATTATTTAAAACAAAATGCAAAAAGGGAAATCTTTTTTCTAGAAAAGCAAAATTTAAACAATGATGTTCAACCTTACAACCCGAGACTCGTCGGGCCCTCGATGGTTTGACAGTCCAGTTCTTGAGAAATGCTCATCTCTCCACATATTGGATAGTAGGGCCATGCTCCCCCTCCTCTTTGACAATTATACAACAGTCTATGTCATCCTCTTCCATGAACAAATTCTTTAATGACGCCAACGCTTCTTCTTCCCCTGATCCCCATATAATATCGGCCTGATGGAAGGTCTGACTTAGGTGTGGCACAGGCTGCTTAAGTGGATAGTATGGACCACGCCATGGTGGTGACCAATCGTTGTATTCCTGGCAGGTGTACTGATATCCCAACCCGAAAGTGGTACCATGGCGCTTTGGTTGTATGGGTTTGGAGATGCCCTAAAGATTTTTACCAAGTCCCTTGCTAGGTTCGTATCCTCTCCATTCTAGCATACTTTCTATCTTCAACTCCACCACTTATCTTTCTCGATAGTGTTAACCCATTCAATATGATGGTAGGTTTCTCCACCTAACCTTCTTATGTTTTCAATCACTGGGATAGTCTGACTAGTGTAAATGGGGTTTCTCCCATCTCCATGGATAATCACTTCTTGGTGGTTCCACTCGAACTTCATGGCCTGATGCAAAGTTGATGCTATATCCCCAACGACATATATCCATGGTCGTCCCAACAACAGATTGTAAGAGGCGAATATGTCCAATAGAGATTAGTTTCTCTAATGGTAGCTCTCTAAGACCCGTCGAATGCTTTTACATTCATAATTCCCTCTTGTACCTCATGTAGGCCTTTTCCCAACCTCTTCAACGTTGTCAATCGGCAAATGTTGAGGCTGGATCCTCTGTCAATCAGAACTCTAGCGATGGATTTGTCTTCATATTCCACTGTGATGTGCAGTGCCCTGTTGTGATTCAAACATTCAGGTGGCAGCTCGTCCTCGTGGAAGGTGATTTTGTGCCTTTCTAGCACCTGCCCCATCATATTGGCCATTTCTCCACCAGTGATGTTATTGGGTATATATGCTTCACTCAACACCTTCATTAGGGCATTCCTGTGTGCCACAGAATTTTGCAGCAGCGACAGGATAGATATCTGAGCGGGAGTCTTGTTCAGATGATCAACGACAAAGTACTCCCTTGTATGTAACTTCCTCCAGAGGTCATCTAGATCACTCTCAGATGAACTTTCGGGTCACCCGTTCAGTCAAACATTTCGAACTTGGAAGGTTTGTAACCCTCCGGCAGTTCCACATCTGGTTGTATACATAGATCCTCATAGTTTAATCCTTCTACCCCTTTATCCCCTTCAACGCCCTGAACTCGACTTGTCAACTTCTTGAGCTCCTCCTCTATCTTTTTTATGAGCAGGTCCTTCTCAGCGGATTCTGGTGTATAGGAGATTGGTTAAGTGGAGTGAAGTAGGGTTTCCATGTATATATGGTTGTTCTGGTGAAGGCCAGGAGTGTGGGTCATAATGATGATTATTGGTGGAGTTTTGGGATTTGGGAATAATTTGTAGGGTATTTTGGGGAGTGTGATAGGTTGTTTGCTGGTATTGAGGAGGGATATGTTGATTTTGTGGTGGGGTTGTATATTGGTGAGGTGCGGGATGATTCTGTGGGCATTTGTTGGGTGTGTTTTGAGGTAGTACATCGTTCTGGGTATTTGAATGATTGATGTCTGTGATGTTGATTGTGAGAGAGAGGTTCGCTAAGCTATGGACCTGCTCAAGCTCGCCCTAAAGTTGAAGTATTTTCTGCTCAAGTCGTGAAAGCACATAATTTGGGGTCTGAGTACCCCGACCATCGGAATTTTCTGCATTGTCAACATGTACATTGTTATCCGTCCTAATGTCGTTCATATCATCCATTTTAGCTTTCCCTTTGCCTTTCGGTACACTTGGATGAGGAGAAGGTGGAGGGCCCCTGGATCTGGTATGATAAGACGATGATGCCAGTATGCATGAACCAACCTTGGGGAATGGGAATAATCAAAAGGGAAAGAAAAACAAAAGGCAACTAAGTTAGTAAGAGTTCTGAAAAGAAGTATTTGCAGTATTTAAACACATATTGCAGGAATGTATACTTGCGTCCTATTTTGGGAGCCTCGTTGTACCCAAGGTAGGCCTAGTGACAAGTTGATTTAGAGAACTTAAATTCCAATAAGTGCCTCATTTCATTACTGTAAAATAGACGAATCCAAAATGACACTAAGATAAGATAAGTCATCAATGGAACTTGGCCTTATTACATTTGAAAAAGTAGGTAAATATAATCTACTTGGCCCTAGAAGGACCTTCCCTAGGCTTTATCTTATTGGCTCTTTTGATCAGGTTCCCCAGGTTGTGCATGCCAAGCAACATGTATACTCTTTGTAGATATCCCCCATAGCATCCTTTAACATTTTTGTAGTCGGCTACTCTCTTCCTTGTCTTCCCCTCCAGCTCCATCAGACCCAGCTCCAAATATTCTAGCCTTTCATTAGATTTGATAGACCTTTCCCTCCGTTCATTGATCAGACCCATATCAGTCTTATGTTGCTCCAGATGCCCGGCCTCAGACTCATGAACCCTTTTGCGCCGCTTATTGTATTTCACTTGGGCTTCGGCAATTTCGTCTATGACCTTGTTCCCTCGACCGACTCCCTGTTCAACTACCCCTGTTATGTTGTCTTCAAATCATGTTATGTAAAAGCGTACATGCCCTGCGTGGTACCTATCTTGCTCGATGGTGTCCTTTTCTACAATAACCTTTAGATGCCACATATGCTGAGCTTCACATTTATACGGGATGTCGTCATCCTGAAAATCTGCCCTGTAATGACTCATTTTATAAACTCGCGGTATGACTTGCTTCCTGCCTGCCTGCCTCATAACCCTGATGGGAACATAAGGGTATATGCCCCTTAACCCGATCAACACTATGTGCGGAACGTCCCTAGATCTGATGATAAACTCACTGGTAGGGAACCATTCGAACGTCCATTGAACCCGGTCCTAAGTCAAATTGTCAAGAAACTACGCCCATTCCGTAGCATTTTCCGGTTGAGCAAACCTGTCTGGGATGTAAGTAATTCTCTTAGGGTGATGGAGGGCTATATGATCATTCCACGCCCTTTGTGGAAACTCTTGACGATATTGACCCCTTTGGAGATGCTGCAATAACCAAACCTGTAGTAGCAGATTACAACCCTCAAAGTGTTTGAACCCCTTCTGGCAGCGGTGTGATCACGCTCGACTATGTCTAATAAAAGACTAAGCGGGCGTTGGAAATATACTCCGGGGTATTATGCCCAGAATCGATCCCACGGGGAATTTACGTATCAATCAAGTCTTTAGAATACGCAACTTTTACTCAATCAATTCTCTCAAGACTTTTTGAATATAAATTGGTGATGTTTTACTAGTTCTACTGATAATAATAATAATAATAATAAATAACGNTTACTCAATCAATTCTCTCAAGACTTTTTAATATAAATTGGTGATGTTTTACTAATTCTACTGACAATAATAATAACTAACAATTACTAACAATGTGTTGTAAACAATTATGATAAAGGTCGAAGGCTATGGTTTCCCCCGTTGGTGAACTTACTTTTCAGATATTTCATATAACTTGATTAATTATCTCTATCAATCATGAACACTCTATCTACCATAAATCTCTCTCAAGTAATTATGATAATTTACTAGACGCACTCTCTCAAGTTACGCTAGCTAGATTGCATTACAGTTCACTTTAGATTGCACCCGAGGTATCGTTATCTCTAATCCAACCTCTAAACCCTCGGTTATGACTTTTGTCTATACTCTAGGAGTGGTGTTGTTCAAACAATTACCTAAATATGCACTCTATCTCAAGTAGATACATAATAAATGAGCACAGCTAATTGATGGCCATTCAATTAACTACAACAATAACGTAGTTGAACAAATAGAGATGAACAATCAACCAAACTATATTAATATCACCATGAACTACAAAATATTGAATAAAAGCTATAAAAATCAATGTTTACTTCAATGGGTAGTAGTCCATAGGTTTGTCTTCACTCCAATGGCTTCCCCCTCTCAAAGTTGTGTTCTTGGGTCTATTTATATGTTTGGGATAAGCCCTAAATGTGTAGGGAACTTCTATTCCAACCGGGAAACACTTAAAATCTTCAAAACTTGGGTTTGACCAGATCAGGGGCCAGGCTTTACGGGCCAAACGCTTGGATAACGCCTGGCCAGACCTGGCGTTTGGGCTCTGGCGCCTGGATAACGCCTGGCTCACCAGGCTTTACAGCCCAAACGCTCGACTAAAGCCTGGTGTGGCCAGGCTTTTCAGCTCAAACGCCCGGGTATAGCCGGCTTCACTCCTTTTCGTGTCTTAAGCAGATTTTCGACGTTCATGCATCCATTTAGCTCGGCTTCCATCTCCAATGCACCTAAATATGAAATAGACTCCACTATGCTCCTAAAAAGTGTATTTAATCATTAACACTCATTAAATGTAAGGCATACAACGTGTTAAACCATAAATTCTAGCCAGACATCAACACCCCACACTTAAACTTTTGCTCGTCCTCGAGCAATCAAACTATACTCATGTACACACTTTATTGAGCAAATCCCTTAACACGTTATACNCATCAATACCCCACACTTAAACATTTGCTCGTCCTCGAGCAATCAAACTACACTCATGTACACAACTTATTAAGCAAATCCCTTAACACGTTATACCAAGAATATTTAAAACAGTTCAAGCACAAAGGTGTGACATCCTCGTCTCAATAGTCGACTCACATATACCATTCTTTATTCACAATCCACTCACTAATCTAACTTAGAGGACAACAACATTACCTTTCCTTCGTGAATCATGTGCCCTCACCAAATCAAAGAGTTAGTTCCACACACAATGAAATTTACGAAACCCAGAAATAACATTCATATGGCACAAAAGATGCACCATAGGCTTGCCTGTAGTGTACTACTCT
Organism: Nicotiana knightiana; assembly: GCA_005239525.1. Taxonomy (NCBI): domain Eukaryota; kingdom Viridiplantae; phylum Streptophyta; class Magnoliopsida; order Solanales; family Solanaceae; genus Nicotiana; species Nicotiana knightiana. The sequence continues at coordinate 70,868 of ML379237.1, read as the reverse complement.
ACTAATCGAGCTCATTTAGTCTAGGATCAAGTAGGACTTTATTTGGTTGTAATGTAGGCTGCGGGACGGGTAGGATACATTTAGATATAAGAGTGACTACACCTACCTAAGAACTTTAATACAAATACTTTAACTTTCAACCTTAAACTTATCTTAAGCAAAACTCCACCTTCACATCAATGTTATTGCCCCATACTTCTTTAAGCACAATTACATCAAGAGTCACCAC